>CM040930.1:33889405-33926905 GCA_023029165.1 Gobiocypris rarus | reverse complement strand
ATAAATGTATAATTTAATTAAAATAATAATGAAAGTGTAACCGATTGATTTATGGTTTTTGTTTTAGCTTTAGTAAAGTACAATAACCCTATGCATTTGACCTGCTTTATATTCAGTATACTTTGATAATTCAGAAATACGCTTATGCCATTTTCGTATGGCAAATGTAGCCCAATTAAATATACACAATCAGCAAAAAATCTTGAAGATTGCTAAATGCTAAGATGGTTACGAGGTAAAACCCCGGAGGGGAGTCACAGCTCAGGGGAGCTTACTTTGACTCACTTGAGCTGTACTGAAGGAACGCTGCTGCTAACATCACATCTCTCCTCCAGCAGCAGCAGCAGCAGCAGATGAAGACATGCATCATCAGACAGATAGAGCACAGAAGAGGCATGCGGCGGCCGACAGGAAGTATAGCACAGCTAGCTGCTCAGAAAAAGTTACTCGCAAGGACTCAGAACATGTTCAGTGAGAGGAGCGAGCGCAATCCTGCGACTGCTGCTCATGGTCACGGGTGGCTGTGATAAAGCACGCAAAGAAGGACTAGGTGAGCAGTCTTCAATGATAAGTCACACAGGATCTCACGAAATATAATTCACAACCAAACACTGACGATACCGAACACTGAAGAGCCTGGATAAACAGAGGGTTTAAATACACAGGGATAATTCATGGAACCAGAAACACGTGCACAACTCAATCAAAAACTGTGGAGACTAACTCTAGGGAACAGAACAGGATGAAAATGTAACCGAAACACAACAAACAAAGAAATTAGATTTTGCTTAATGCAAAACATTTTAAATTTTCTTTCTGACATTATTTTCATGACAATTAAGCACTTCCATTTCTCATTACTGTAATGCAAAAATTTTTTGTGTGTGTGTATACATATTATTTAAGTATGGTTAAACTAATATATACATTTATCCACTTTACAGTAATCAGAATTAAATGTATTTTTTTGTATTATAATATTTTGTATATATAATTTTCTCTCTCTCTCTCTCTCTCTATATATATATATATATATATATATATATATATATATATATATATATATATATATTTTTAAAATATATAATATATATAAAAATATATAATTATATTTAATATTTATATATTTTATAAATAATTTATATATATAATTAGAATAAATATATATATATATATATATATATATATATATATTTATATATATATATATATATATATATATATATATATATATATATATATATATATATATATATATATATATATATATTATAATATTTTCTATGTATATATATTTTTTGTTTTATTGATTTGATGTAATTTCATTTCAGTGTGAATTAACATGAAAATAATGTCAAAATATATATTTTTATATAGGCCTTGATTTTCTTTTTGTTTGTTCAGTTTTGGGGTGGTGTGACCTGGACATGCCGAAATGTGTCTTGTGGTTGTTTGCTGCAGTGTTTGTAGAGTTCCCTTCACAGCTCTTCCCAATCCCTGTCTTTGGGAATCTGCTGTGGTTCCTGAGAGATTTCTTTAAATCAGTCTCTCTAGGGGTCGACCACACACAGTTAACACAATCTCAACACGCTCCCTCTTCTCATGCCCTTCGGGGGGAGGAGGAGGACACACAGCTACAGTTATAACTCAGAGAGACAGACATCCTGGCTTTTCACAAAGTCACACCGCGTTACGCCTGTAGCACCTGCAGTGTGTGTGTGTGTGTGTGTGTGTGTGACACCAGTCAGCTCTCCAGAGCTTTGAGAGTGCAGATTATTCATTGGCGACCTGTAGCTGTCACATGTATATATATATGTTGTGGGTGCTTGAAGTGTTGGGCTTTGAAATATTTAGATGCTCTTGACTCAACAATGACATTTATTAAGGGAAACAGAACTTCTGCTTTGTAAACAACTGGATAATTCAACTGGAAGCTTTTTTTTGTCAGTTCGCTTGAATCTCCATTTCGTTGCTGTTACAGACTTTTCATTATTTAGAAATAATATTCAGCCGAAAAATAATTTTTGGTTTCAACTGAAATCATTGAATGCAATGTTGGCATTGAATTTGCGCACATCTGATGCCGTGTTTGACTGTCAGTGTCTATTTCATGGATACACAGATACAGACGTCAGCTAAGTAAACGCTAGGATTAGTTTGATGATATCGACTTCTGTTTTTGATCAATCTTTGTTTTTCGATGAACAATGTGTTTTGATGTGTGATCAAAGCTTCACTTATAGCATTATTATAATCGCAGTAATCTTTGTGCTTTTGACATGAAACAAAGTTTTAGAATTCATATTCTGTCAGTTTATAATGAAATTCCAAGAATAAACGTTGTTTTGACGCTGTGTAAATGTGATGTGTCAGTGTAGTCGTATTGTTACCTCAGGAAATCATTCAATTGCCATAAACCTGTTATGCACTATATTACATATTCATTATATTTTACGTAACCAGTTGTCTTCAATATGTAATGTATGTTATAATAAATCTGCCATGAAAACAATAATATATATATGTCATTAAAAAGTTGACATAAGAGCCTCAAGTGCAATTTAAATTTGAAATGCTAAAGTTTTTATTTGAGTGTTGAATATTAAATGCACTTTAATCTGTTTTCAGCATAATGAAAACATTCATTTTGTTTTTTTTGTGTTTCGTTAAAGATTATTTTTGGTGCATCAGTAGTATTTTATTTCTGACTCCATCTATAGTTCATCCAGATGATTTATTGTTGCTAAACCCGTTGTATTTTCATAATTATGAAACTCAAACAACTCAAAACACTGAGTCAACATTAATATCTCACATATAAACATGTTTTATTCTGTTGTAAAGTTGGGCATTTTAACATGAAGCTCAATGAGATTCTGCTCCTTTCTGGAGCCTGTCTCTAGCGGCCAGTCGATGAACTGCAGTTTAAGACACTTCCGTATTGGCTTCAAGAGAGACTGTGGGAGGTTGCCGCTTGGTCCGAATGCACACGGGATCATTTCGAGCTACAGGCAAAACAGGTGAAAAATTTAGATTTTGTGGTTTTCAAAACAATGAGTACATTACCCCCTCGTCTAGCGATCCCAATGCTCCAAATAGCAACATTAAACATCTAAAAGTATCTTTATTTGTATGTTTTCTGGGAGGAGTACCTTTCCTCTGTCCATGAAAACGATCTCACTCGCTCTGACTGACAGATCCAATGCGTGTTCACAAAGACAATCCCGACACACACACACACACACACACACACACACACACACACACACACACACACACACACACACACACACACACACACACAGAGAATTACAGTACTTCAAAATATTCACACAAACATTATCTGTGATCTGTGTTTTTTGTGAACGTTTGGTTAACTGTTGTGGAAAAACAGCTGATGTGACATTTATTTAGATCCATGCGGTACGTTACGTCTTAATATATATGCTGTCTGTATCAAACAATTGTGGGATCATGGGGGAAAAAAGTTGAATATATATTTTTCCTATAGATATTTGGTTTTGACTTGATGTGTATCAAATTTGGTGTTATTACCAGGGATTTTAATGTATGGTTGCTAGGTGATTTTGTTTTGTAACCTTTAGAAAACTTTAACTTGATTTTCCCCAAAATTTACTTCTGACTCAATCGACTTCAAACAGGTGTAGCTCAATCATCTTTTGTCAGATTCAAACAAATCCTTTTGACGGTTTTTTAATATGAATATGAAAAAAAAAACAATAAATAATTTTTGAAAATGTTGTGACTTATTTTGCCAGCACGGATCACAGATGTTTCTGGTGCAAGAAACTTTGAATGGCATACAGCAAGTGGACTTAAGAGGACAAAAATGAAGCGTAGGACAATATTTCAGGGAATAGGATATGTCGGTTTAAGATAATATTTGCACTCTTCTATTCCATCTAAATAATTTAAAAAACTCTTGAAAGTCACTGCAGCTTCATCTAAATCCTCTGGTCTCCTCCGCATTTTCTGTATTGTTATTCTATTATTATAATCTTTGTATTCCCATCCAGTCTGTTACTCTAGAGCTTTAATTATGGTGTAAAACACAAACTTTAAAGCAAAATTTCACCCAGTGGAAACTGTCATCATTTATTCTCCCTCGTGTCCTTCAAAATCAGCTTGGATTTCTTCTGTAGAACACAAAATCTATATCTTTGATGAATATGATTGGGGCAGAGGCTCCAAAAAATCATATTCTGGCTCTTACACAGTCACTTTTTCCCTGAAGTTGTAAATAAAACAAAGATTATTGCAGTACTTTTTACAAGAAATGACTTTAGTTGTTCAGTTATTCTATGCTTACTATGCTTAATTCAGTGTGTTACTTGCCGTTTCTTTGTAATTGGGAAATTTACCCTGCCATAAAATAGTTTTTTCAGTGTATCACATCCTCTTACTAACACAAAATACACTCACTCGTATACACACATTCACTACGGTCTGCTGCATGAACACAACACACACACACACACACACACACACACACACACACACACACACACACACACACACACACACACACACACACACACACACACACACACACTGCTGTTGTGTTTCCATGTTTTATGGGGACATTCCATAGGCGTAATGCATTTTATACTGTACAAACCGTATTTTCTATCCCCCTACACTGCCCCTGCCCCTAAACCTACCCATCACACACACACACACACACACACACTGCCCCTAAACCTACCCATCACAGGAGACATGCTGCATTTTTACATTTTCAAAAACATCACTTAGTGTGAATTATAAGATGTTTTCCTCATGGGGACCAAAAAATGTCCCCACAAGGACAAGGATTTTGGATATTGCCATCTTTGTGGGGACATTTTGTCCCCATACCGTAGGGATTACCAGTCCACACACACACACACACACACACACACACACACACACACACACACACACACACACTTGTTGTGATCGATCGAGAGCCGTCAGCCGTATCTTACCCAGTCTCAGCCTAAGAATAACTTATTGATCATCAGATTGTGTTTCCAAGGGTGTGTGTGTGTGTGCATCAGTGTGTTTAAACAGCTCTATTTATGACTAAATACTACAGGAAGTGACTCACCAATGACACACACACACACACACACACACACACACACACACACACACACACACACACACACACACACACACACACACACACACACACACACACACACACACACACACACACACACACACACACACACACACACATGTCATCAATACTCTCATGTAGAACTGCACATCTCAGGATTAAACTTTATAAATTCAGCTGTATGTGTGTATATGTGTGTCTTTAAATGGAACCGTATGTCAAATTAATCACAGCGCTTTGCAACCTCAGCAGCCGTCCGTATAGAAGTACTGTACGTCATAGCAAAAGTGTGTTTGTGTGTGTGTGTGTGTGTGTGTGTGCACGCACGCGGGCACGCTTGATAAAATGAGGGAAAGTCAAGTGCAGTGAAGTGTATCTTAATACAGATGTCTAAATCCTCTCTCTGAGCATTACTGACAATCCATAAATCTTACAATAAACACGTTCTCTCAGTATTCATGTACTCATCATATATACTGAGATTGTAAAATAATAAATGTGTGTGTGAGATCTACTGTAACACACAATCTCACACTCATAGACGTCCATCACCGACTCTTTCACGTTCGTTTATTAAATATTTTATGTTTTCAGCTACTAATAAGATTAAAGTTGGCACGTTACATGAACAAAGTACAAATTAGGGCCACAAAGTACAAATCATTTTCCTTTAAAACTAAATCATAACTGATTGGATATACTTAACTTTCAGAAAATGATCATATTGTACTTCTGAGTGTTGTTTTCTGTTGGTAATTAGAGAAAAAACATATTTTCCATAAAACAATAAAGATGTTAATCTTGCGCAAAGTTCTACATCTTCTTCTGATGCTTTCATCTTCATCTATGAAATATTTTGACTAAAATGTATTTGACTTATTTATGACATATATACGTAATTTACTTATTTAGGCAATAAGGGCTTATTTATTTATTTATGCAATGACTTGTATTATAATAATAATAATTAAATATTTTATTATTATATGTAATATTATTTATATTAATATTCAAATAATACATAATATTATATGATTTATTTTTATTATTATTATTATTTAATTCAATTTTTTTAAACAAAAACTTGGGTAACATGGTTAATAAGTATATATGTAATTATTATTATGTAATATTATTTATATTAATATTCAAACAATACATCATGTTATATATTTTATTATTATTATTATTATTTAATCATATTTAGTTTTTATACAAAAACTTGGGTAACAGGTTTAATAATAATAATAACTATATATGTTATTATTATTATGTAATATTTCAATTAATATTTAAACAATACATAATGTTATATCTTTTATTTTTATTATTTAATAATATTTACTTTTCAATCAAAAACTTGTATAAAAGGGTTAATACCAATAACTATTATTATTATTATTGTTGTTGATATGTTATTTATATTAATATTCAAACAATACGTAGTTATATTTAATTATTATTATTATTTAATAATATTTAGTTTTTAATCAAAATCTTGGGTAACAGGGTTGTTGTTGTTGTTGTTGTTATTATGTAATGCTATTTATATTCATATTTAATAATACATAATCTTATATGTTTTATTATTATTATTTAATCATATTTTTTAAACAAAAACTTGGGTAACAGAGTTGAATAGCTAAGATTGATTAAATCAGTCAACAATGTGAAGAAAATGTAATGAGATGATTGTGTTTTTCTGTCATGCTGTAGAAAGGGTCCCCATTATGTCAGTGTTATTTTTTGAGTTAAAAAACAGTTTTTACTACAGTTACTGAATATTAATTCAACAGAATAAGTCAATTAAGATGATGATTGGACAGGACAGAATCTCCATTGCATTTACAAGGGGATACAGACATATGATGTGTTTAAAACAAGCCATTTGTCATGCTACAGTATATTACATTTGTCTTCTAATTATCTAGTAGTTTATCATATTCAGCAGAAGACATTTGTGTTAGATTTGATGTGTGATTTAAGCCTCAAATCCTGCTTTCAGCAGTGTAACAGGACACCCTATTGTGTCCTATTCACAGAAAGCCCCAGTACTCTCACTTCTGATTTACACATCTTTACCATAATTAAATCCAGTTCACAGATTTTACCCGGGATCAGTGCAGGAAACAGGAAAAGTGTGTGGTTTCCATCTGGGCTGCCCATAGGCATCTCTGTGTGCCTCTGTGATCTCTGACACATGCTCACTCCTTTCTTCAGCTCAGTTTCTACAGTCATTAATGCTCACTGTTGTCTGTCTGTGATGTGCGTTCATGTCTTATATACGTCAGATGGGGGATGTATTTCTACAGTTTTGTAACATTTTATAGCCTAAAGTCCACTTATAATGTTAGCCTAGACTTTTTGCATCGATCATAATTTCCACTCTTCTTTGCAATTGTACCTTTAAAACTTCATTAGTTTAATGACCCTTGTGATACATGTTTATTTATTCATTGATTGGCAAAATCTGTTTGAAGAGAAGCACATATTGTTAGTGTGAGTAAGTGTAAGTGTGAACTATTCCTTTAAAGCTACACTATGTATTTTTCGCCGATATTTTTTCTTCAAAACAATAACAAAGGCAAAGATTGATCACGCAGTGAATGAGCGTGGAATCATGGAACTTGACGTCATACCGATGGAGCTAATAATGTTTATGGATGAGTAAATGCATTCATGTTTTTTAACATGACTGTGGTATGAAGCAGGCCCCGATTACTAATAAGAGACTGATATCAGCGCCATACACGCAAGACCCGGGGATATAAAGAAAGGCAGCGGCTATTTACACTAAGTGAAAATAACATATTTTAGCGATAGATGATATTTACACCATGTAAAAGTAGCAGTTCTTTGTAATATGTGTAAATGATAATATACTTTATTTTACATACTATTTGCACCTCAGTATTGTTGTTGTATTAACAGGATGCAATAATAACATAAAGTGTAAATTATTATATTTATTACAATTATTAAATGGACGCATTACGCTTTACTGAGTACACCACTGAAGATGTTGAAATACGTGCATCTTTTTAAAAAATAAAATCTTGTTTGTCCCAACCAGGCATTGTTAGGCGAAGCTAGTACGAATGGCACTTGCCAATGTAACCCTCCTGTTCAAACCGCCCGCTCTAAGCTGGACTCGAACTCGGGTCCGACGGCATGAGAATCGGTCGCTCTAACCAGGAGGCTAAAGGCTGTAACCCCTAGCATCAGTCGCTAGAACATCACTTGAGATCAGAGGAGTGAGGTTTACTCGCACAACAACTACTAGCTGGCGTCCGTTATACTCACCCCCCAAACTTCACTCCCATCCGGGTCACGGCACCAATGTAACCCTCCTGTTCGAACTGCCCACTCCAAGCTGGAATCGAACTCGGGTCCGCCGGCATGAGATTCGGACGCTCTAACAAGGAGGCTAAAGGCTGCAATTTATAGTGTCAGTCGCTAGAGCATCTCTTGAGATCAGAGGAGTGAGGTTTACTCGCACCGGACCTACTAGCTGGCCTCCGTTACACCAACAAGGCACGCTCTTTGCACTTAGGCCGTGTGTCCACCAAAGCGTTTTTAGCCAGCTGAAAATGCCTAGCTGTGAGTGCTTGATAGCGTTTTGACTGGGCAGCGTTTTAACGGAAATATCGAATAGACACTTCGATAAAGAAATTAGGACATTTCATTCTACCGAACCACCCACAAGTGCTGAATTACTACTCATACAAGTCAGATTATTTGACGAATTAAAATTGTGAGGAAAAGCAATGCTGTTTCACTTGGTCTACACTATCTTAACAGCATTTTCCATCTCGAAAACGCCACATCGATACTGGTCCTCTTTTTTACTTCTCGTTTTGTTCCAAGGTCTTTGGACAGAATACTTCGGACATAAGATGTTACATAGTTGTCCACATCTGTTGCCATGGTTTCTACGGCAGTAAAAGCAGAAACCGAGGGTAACGCGGATATGACGTCATTGACAGGCGACTCCCTCACACGTCCCGGTTTCTTGGGTAAAATAAAAATTATCTCACGATTCACAAATAATTGGAAACATTTGGGATATTGTAAGTACTCAACTGAACAAATTATATAACACTGGCCTAGTGGTTTTTGGATATTTTACTGCAAAAATCTTACATATTGCACCTTTAAAGCAGTATCTGTCATGTTATAAATTGGATAGGAAAGAAAGGGTTATTGTTAACAGGCTGTCAGTCACTGCAATTATACCGGATCTGTGATAGACCCCAGTGTCTCATTTATTCTATCATGACAGTCAATATCTGCACAAGTAATGACTCAAGCATTATTGCAGATCATTTGTGCGCCCCCTGATAGTTATAATAGTTATTGGTTATGATAACGTGCATTATGATAACAAGCATCTGTTTGCCTCTATAATTATACACAGCACAATCTGATTAGATCAGTTGCTCCAAATGGTTTATGGATAATAATTGGCCTGAGTCGCTTTACTCACAATGATAGCATGGGCTAGATTAGCCATCATCTAATACCGAGTAAGTGAACAAACAGTAATTATTTCTGTGTGAAGTTGTTGGGATAGTGGGATGCATTTTATGCATTTAGTCTTGGGATGCAAGACCTTTTTTTGAATAACAATTTATATTACAATTAATCATTTTAAATAAATATATTTTTCAATACTAATTTTTACACATTTTATTAAAAGTGTTTTTTTAATTATATAAATATCAACTTGATTTGATCGAGAAAGATGGGGTCAAGAAATATTTGATGTTTGCAATATATTTCCACTCCCCTACCGCAAAGCATGTTTAAATCTGCCATATAAGGACACTTTCCTTATATCACACATGTGCACTTCAATAAGCAGACAGAATGCAAGTTAAGGTGTTTATATGCCGGGCGAATTTGGGGTAAGGTGCAAAAATCTAGAATTATAGATCAATCGATCAGTTTATTATTAAGCCGTTTTTGACCTTATGCTAATAAAGGAATATTAAGTTAATGCAAAAACTGCCTCATGTAAAGTTTACATGTTTGCATACAGTGTGTTATTTGAGTGTTAATAATTATATCTAAAATTAAATAGCAAATTAATTTAGGCTAATTTGTGCTGTGTTGTTATATTATAGTAATATGCATGTAAGGGCTACGTTTATAGTTTACACTTTACAGCATTAGCATTAGTTTTTTTTATAAGAAACTTTTAGATATAATTGAATTAATTTAAGGACAGACACAATTTGTTTAGTAAACCAAATTTTTTTTTAATAAAAAAAAGAGCAATTTTATATTTCCCTCCCCCACTGTACTGAACCGTGACTTCAAAACCGAGGTGTATACCAAACCGTCAGTTTTGTGTACCGTTACACCTCTAAAGGTGTTAAGTAAGGTGGTTTTTTATCAAGTAATTTTTCCTGCTAGTTTGTTGCTGTAGTTTGTGTGTTCTTACCTGGCCAGCACCTCCACGTTTGAAATGGCGTAGAAGTATTTGAGCAGGTTGTCTCTCTGGACGTATGTTCCTCCGAGCGCGGGCCTGAGGAGACGGAGCCTGAGATTGGTGAACGTGAAGAAATCTCGTAAACCCTTCATGGTCTCCATCCGCGTGTATAAGCCTTCCATGTTCAGCAGCCTCGGGCCGGCGAAGATGGCGAAGCGCGGGCGCACCTCGAACCGCACCACCTTCTCGTTCTTCGAGCCGACCCAGCGGGAGTACTGCTCTGTGCAGATGACGCGCGTGGCGTTGGCCGCGTTCAGGTCGCGCACTCGTCTCGGCAGCATGTTGAAGGCGTCCACGCAGTCTGCGGCGTAGTACTGGTAGGGCTGCCACGTGCGCCCGAAATTCAGCGACTTCTCTAGCACCATGATGTTTGGGCGGCCGTACTCGAAGGTGATCTGAATGTCGTCCGTGAGTTCGAGGGTCTTGTTCCAGGACAGGGTGATGTTGGCCTGAAGAGGCTCGGGATACCGCTGCCAGGTGACCGTCTGCCAGTAGGTGATCAGGCCGCTGCGCTCTCGATCCTGCATCAGCTGCGGCGGGTGAGCCAGGTCAGGGTTAGACGCATCACATTCATCACTGCAGAGGTATGGATTCTCCTGCAGACACAGAAAAACAAGGTACACTTTAGCAGGCTTCTAAAAAGAGTACCTTTTATTGAAATAATCTACTTTAAGTGCAAACTGAATGTAATATTTCTTAATTGTATGCTAATTCCAATTAAAGGGGTCGTGAACTCCTCACATTCTCACATTCCTGGGGTGCACTTATAATGTTAGTATGATTTTTACATCAAAAAGTTTCATAATTTAGAAACATTTTCCTTCCCTGATTTTAGCCCTCTGCTCTGAACGCCTGTTTGAAGGGGCGTTGCACACTGCTGTGATTGGCTAATATCTTTGCATATGTAATAGCTAAGTATTACATGTGGAACTCTTGCAAAAACTTTTAGCACATTTTTACTATTACGGGCCCTATCATGCACATGGCGCAGTGTTTTTTTGCTAGTTTCAGCCCGACGCAGTTATCATTTTCATGTCAAGCGCAACGTTGCTTAAATAGCAAATGCACTCGCACCCCTTTGTTCGCCCATTAGCGTGCTAGTCTGAAAACCAGGTGTGTTCAGTCGTATTGTCGACGCATTACTATTTTGAGGAACTGAAAAGGACTGTGCCAAAAACCTGGGGTGCGTTTCCCAAAAGCATTGTTAGCCAACTATGGTCGCAAGTTCCGTCGTAATCGGCATAGTTCAAGCAGTCGGTGTTTCCCGAAACCATCGTTCCAACGAACATTCGCAAACAGCGCCACAAACTTGTGTGGTTGCAACGACAGCTCTCGACCTGTGGTTAGAAGCAGAGTTTCTTGTTTGCATGACACGTGGACTTAATAAATCCTTATCATGAGCAAAATAAGCAAGCTGACAATCAGTACAATCTATACATTTTATTTCTAAATACATACAAATGTAATTTATGTCTTTTAGTTTGTCAAGAGATTTAAAGCACCTTTTTGCGCACGTGCTCTAGCATGTGAGAACGAGCTGATGATTGAATTTGGAAATAAAGCAAAATTTAGAGCAAAAAATATTGCATTAATTCAACCTTAAACGGATTCATGAAAATAAGTTATAACTCCACCACCTGCGGGACATCATTAACTAACATGGTTGAACGACAGTTTCGGGAAACAGTCGTGACTAGCTAGTTGATTTCTTCAACGATGCAACTTACTATGGTAGTTCAGCAGTGAGTTACGTCGTTGTTCGGTAAACGCACCCCTGGTCTGATGTCAATAGCGCAGTATTTTTTGTGTTATTTAAAGGGTGTGTTAGTAATATGCGCCTGTAGGTATGAGCACAACACGTGTACACTCTGCTTATTACACACACAGTGATGCACGGCACACAAACATTTTTAAATATGAAAAATAAAAGGATTCTTCTCTGAAGAAGCATTCCGTCTTTCCACTCACAAATTGCACCATGTAAATTGCGAATCCGCCATGGTGCAAGCACAACTGGCTTTTAAAGGGAATGGGAGATGAGACTCTGATTGGTTTATTGCACGTTACACCCAAAACACACCCATGACCCTTTTAGACCATGCACTGGGCGCGCCAAACGTTTTTTCAGACGTTAAACTAGCAAAATTGAATTTTGGACACGCTCTAAGTGTACCGGCACCAAACCCGGAGGCTGCATTTTCAGGAATGCATTTCTAGGACCCTAGCAATGATTTTGTTGTTTAATTAATTATGTTTAATTGATATATTGCCCCACCAAACCCTAGCCCTAAACCTACCCATTGGTAACCCTGTTAAAATATTTAAACTAATTTGATTAATTAAGTTTAAAATGACCGTGCCTGCTGTTTTGTTAAAAATAAGGTGGAAAAAGTTTGAATCAGGTCTCATCTGTTGGAGTACAGTTGAAAATCTAGGGTCCTAGAAATGCAGTCCTGAAACTGCTGCGGTGCTAAAAGTGCAGCCCGTCCGGTATTGCAGGCAGATAATATTGAAATAGGGCCCTACAGCTTTCAAGGTTAACTAATCATGAAAAGAGTAGAATTATGGCATTATATTCAGATCTGGCATGAAAGGTTACACTCTTTTTTTAACCCTGGGTGCTGTGTTCAGCCTGCTGGGTCATTTTTTTGGGTTATTTTTAACATTTTTACCCAGTGCTGAGTTTTTCTATAACTCAGCTGCTGCATCACCATCACATACCTACCCAGCGCTGGGTCAATGTTACCCAATGTTGGGTAGTGTGTGCCAAACCGGTTAAAACTGTATATGTTTGTCAACGGTCATTATGTGTTCTGTTCTGAGACAAAACATCCTGAGGGGAAACTTCTTGAATGAAAGTAAGGTTTGTATTGCATTGTATTCCTATCAAATTATTACTGTATAAAGAGAAGAATGTCTGTAGTCTCACATTTTACCTTTTTTGTTTACATGTAAGTCACAGCTAACGCTAGTCAAACAACGCGCCAGCACCACCAGGAAGTTTAACCTCCCACCATACAAATCCGCGACCAGGGCTAAAACACAACGCGACATCACTGTCCTAAAGCTGCCATTCGCTCCACTGACTATAATAGGAGCGCTGTTTATCTAGTGCACTAGCGTCGCGGCTGTGGTCGCGCTAGGCATTTGACGGGTTGAAACTTAAATGTCTAACAGGCGAGATGGCACAAGGTAAAGCTGTTTGAATATATAAGCTTGTCCTGTAATGAACTGGAACAGCCTGATAGCAGTTTTCTTCCAACAGATTCCCACTGGCTGCTGTTGCTACTGCTGTCACGCCCTAAAACTTTACTAAATGTTTTTGAGTTTTTTATGACTGTAAAAGACTGACTTGCCATTGAATAAAAAAATATTGTATTTGAACTGTCCCTGTCTCATACATATAACAGAGGTTTTAATAATAGAGTGCATTTGTATTATTTAAAATGAAAAACATTCAATATCAAATTGACTGACCCAGCACTTTCAAAAAACAACCCAGCAAATGGGTTGATGTATATAACCCAACAAGCCGGGTAAAAATAACTCAGCACTGGGTTGCCAAATAACCCTGAAATGGTTGTTTTTAACCCAGTATTTTTGTGTAGAAAGTGTGTGTGTGTGTGTGTGTGTTCATGTTTTTCTATCCTGGTGGGGACTTAAACCTGACTGGACACAGACTCATGGGGACTTGTGTCACCATGGGGACCTAAATTGAGGTCCCCATGAGGAAACAAGCTTATAAATCGTACAAAATGAGTTTTTTGGAAAATGTAACAATCCAGCATGTCTCCTGTGATGGGTAGGTTTAGGGGCAGAAAATGAGGTTTGTACAGTATAAAACCCATTAAGTCAATGGAGAGTCCCCACAAAGATAGTAAACCAGACATGTGTGTGTGTGTGTGTGTGTGTGTGTGTGTGTGTGTGTGTGTGTGTGTGTGTGTGTGTGTGTGTGTGTGTGTGTGTGTGTGTGTGTGTGTGTGTGTGTGTGTGTGTGTGTGTGTGTGTGTGTGTGAGATACACACACAGAAAAAAGAGGGATAGATATTGTGAGTCTGACAGATTGTAATCTCACAAACACACTTGTCATTGTAAAACTACAGTGAAGAATAGGGGTTTTTATTAAAAGCAAAGATTGCAGGCAGTGTTGATCTGTGAGCACAAACTCCTGGTGTACAAACACACACACACACACACACACACACATCATTAAAAATCTGGGTCAATTCTATCAGCTTTCACACAGTAGATGATCATCTAACTATAGTGCATGCTCGCACAGCCGCGTTCAGGTACGACGGCTTTGAATCTGTCTATTGAGCATGTATTCAGGGTCTTTGTGTCATACACACCTCGACAGAGAAATACACGCTCAAACACATGCCTCATAAGAGAAGCTTGTACAGCGCAGTGCATCTTGGGAAATACATCATCTGATTTATGAAGTCGGGCACACAGAGAATAAAAAATAAATTAAAGGGGAGATAAAACAAAGTGTGAGTATGTAAGAGAAACAGAGAATAAAGAGAGGCGGTAAAATGATAAAGCTTCTCTGGATCTAGTTTTACTCAAACTCAGTTTTTCTGTATAAATAGAATTACAGATGGACCGACAATCAGTTTGACTGATGTTTTTTTGTACTGTTATTCATACTTTTCAACAGGATCCACAGGTAAAATGACTCATTTGGATAATAATTATTAAACTTACAGCATTTATTCTCAAGTAAGAAATAGATAGCTTAGTTAGACAGTTTATTAATTTACAACAAAAAGCGGTTGCAAAAATAATAACTCTGCACAAGATTGCACATAAATATGAAAACATAATAATATATATATATATATATATATATATATATATATATATATATATATATATATATATATATATATATACTGTGTATATCATATTTGTGCAAAGTTAAACTACTCTGTAACTATTAAGATTGATATTTCTAATAAATATATATTATGAATATATTTCTAATAAATGTACATATTTATATTTCTAAAAATATACATATTTTAAATATAATAAAGATAATAATATATGATGTCATATTTGTGCAAAGTTGAACTACACTGTTACAGGTCAGTAAAAAATATTATTCAACAAGGACACAAACTGAAAAAAGTGACAGTAAAGACATTCATAATCTTACAAAAGATTTATATTTCTAATAAATACTCAACTTTCTACATATCAAGAAATATTAGGCAGCACAACTGTTTCCAACATTAATAATAAAAATGGAAGTTTCTTGATTAAAAAATGTATTTTCTATTGTAATAATATTTCACAATTGTGCTGTTTTTACTGTATTTTTGCAATTTATCTGGTAGTAAATGTATTATTATTATTATTATACCTACAAATCTAATATCTCTTTGACTTGCATCTAGCAATACGCAATAGCATCCTCTTGCATACTTTTCCAAAAAGTCATATTTAAATTTTGGGAAGTCCAATACTTTTCCTCGAAAGCTTTCATTTTAGCAACCTGGTACCTCAACAGCATCCAATTAAATCAGGACTTTTGTCAGTCTTTGCCTTTTTTATGCAACATACATGATCCTGGAATTTACCTCAGCAGTTTAGCAGCTTCTGATTGATCAATTCCAGTATGTAGTGTGCAATGCTTTGCACTGGGTGCAGTTTTATCAGCTTTATTGCATTATCCCATTACGTTGCTATTGAGTGTTTACAACAAAACTCAGGCATTTGATGCCACAGACCATGTGCAGTTTGGAAAATTTAGTTATTCCTTTGAATTTGCACAGGTCAAATTGTACATCTTATTCCTTTCAGACACGCACTTTCAGTACGCTGATTCATTTCTGACGGATCGTCTGACTCCATTTGCTCTCTCCAGTAAAGGGGTTTAATGTTACCCTCTTCCCCAAGATCACATTACAGCTCCGTTCTTACAGGCCTCCATGCTGCCACTCATTTCTGCTCATCATAATTGTATTTCCTCAAGACGCACCTATCTCTCCATTTATCTCTCCTTTAATCCATTGTTTCTTCTCTCTCCTCTTCTTTCCTCTACAATGTTATTAGAGAGAAACCTCTGCAGACAGACAGGATCAGACATCATCATCTGACCTGACTGCAACATCTGCACACACGCATTCAAGCACGCAAACACATTCTGACCCCTGACACGCTAAAACTATAGTTGGATTAAGGAAGAGAATGTTACACAGAAACCTTCAACCCCCAAATCCACTAAAACCCAACCCTCTGACACACTTAGTGGAGCATTAGTGTGCTTACGGTGTGCATTGTGCGACTGACAGCATGATGTGTGTATCTGGAGTGTGTGGGTCAGCTTTTGTTTATATTGTAGGCCCCCAAAATGATAGTAAAACTTGAAATCACCTACATTCTGGGGATCTGGCAATGGCTCCCATGAGGAAAACCGCTTAATTAACATGCTAAATAATGAAAATGTAAAAACATAGAACGTTTTCTGTGAGGGTTAAGTTTAGAGTAGGGTATAAAAATATCATTAGCTCATATATCATTAGTACTATTTTTATGAACACTATAGAAGTCAAAGGTACAGTAGAGTATATTTCATCAATATGTGTGTGTGTGTTTGGGTTTTCGCATGCTTGTGTGCATGTATTGGCAATGCTTGTGTGTATATGTGCATGCATATACAGTATGTTACATGCTTGTATGTGCCTATACAGTATGCATGCATGTGCTTGCATTGCATTTGTATATTTGCATCAGTGTGTGTGTGTATTTACATGCTTGCAAATGTGCTTACATGTGATTTTATGCATGATGTATGAGTGCTTACACTTATGTGCATGTATTGGAAATGCTTGTGTGTATATGTGCATGTATTTTCATACTTGTATGTGCCTGTACAGTATGGATGCATTGTATATTTATATTTGCGTCTGTGTGTGTGTCTATTTGGATGCTTGCAAATGTTTATACGTGTGTTTTTATGCATGGATGTATGAGTGCTTACATGTGTGTGCATGTGTATTTCATTGATATGTGTTGTTTGGGTTTTCACATGTGTGTGTGCATGTATTGACAATGCTTGTGTGCATGCATTGCAAATGAATATTTGCATATGCGTGTGCATGTTTTTGCATGCTTGCAAATGTGCTTACATGTGATTTTATGCATGGATGTATGAGCACTTACATGTATGTGCATGTATTGGCAATGCTCGTGTGTATATGTGCATGTATTTTCATACTTGTATGTGCCTGTACAGTATGCATGCATTGCATATGAATATTTTTCATATGCGTGTGTGTGTATTTGCATGCTTGCAAATGTGCTTACATTTGATTGTATTCATGGATGTTTGTGTGCTTGCATGTGTGCATGTTTACATGTCTCTTTGTCCATGCATGCATGAATGCATGTTTTACTGCTGTCTACATAAGAGACATGGTTTTAATATTTTAATACAAGGATAATACAAGGTTTTCTCACTAATTCATTTTTTCTTTCTTATCCATGACCTTGGCCCCATAATGCATGTGGCAAAGATGCAAAACTATATGCTTTCCAGACAATCCCATCCTCCTGTCCCATATAAACACACACACATACACAGCCAACTGTTCCGGCAGGTGGCCCACATCACTAAGCTCCTAGAGCAATTATCCACGTTGGAATCCCGTCGCTGCGACAACAATCAGCATGGAGCTAGATCCCTGTCACAGCGTCCATATAGCAGCCTGTTAAACCAACCAACTGGGACATTACATCACCATTAAACTAGATCTTTACCTAGCACCATCCGCATCCCATGCAGTCTGTTAGAGTACAACATCAGTATTGTAAAATCGTTTAATCTGTCTATCTCTCTCTCTCTCTCTCTCTCTCTCTCTCTCTCTCTCTCTCTCTCTCTCTCTCTCTTATTGTCTGTCTGTGTGTGTGTGTGTGTGTGTGTGTGTGTGTGTGTGTGTGTGTGTGTGTGTGTGTGTGTGTGTGTGTGTGTGTGTGTGTGAGTGAGTTATAGCGGTCTTTAAGAAACTGAGAACACAATGTGAGCCCCATTTGGTTTACGAGAACATCACTAAGAATACAACACTCTGAGGAATACACTCGGAAGTGTACTTCTGTTCCAAAGCCTAGTCTGTTCTCCATTACTATAGTCAACATAGGCAGCTTCCTTCTAAGGCAGCATCCTGACTGAGTTTCAACATCATAAGATCCCCAGATGGACATTTTTTGTATTTTCTGAGCTTTTCTGAGATAAAATGTGTTGAACGGCGCTGACAGCACTGCAGTCTTATTGATGACTGAAAGCATAATTAAATTACTACATTAGACAAACTATTTAATAAACAAATATGCAAGGGGTGCGGGATGTGAACTTGCATGAATAGCACATATCACAGTATCTTAAACGGCAGAATCATGTGTTGCTTACTATTGAAAGCAAACTGTATGCTCAGAGCACAGTTATGATTTCTTAAAATTTGTTAAAATTTCTTAAAAATACCTAAGTTGCTGTTTGAATGCATTGTAATGACATATAAAAATGTCTTTCTTATTGATTATTCATGAACAAATGATTCTTTTGAATCAATTCTTTTAATGAATCATTTATGAAGACTAACAAACTTATGGAAGTTCCTGGATACATACATTAGTTGAGGGCACTGTGTATATATTATTTTTGCAGTGTTGTTTGGTATAAAGCATATATATATATATATATATATATATATATATATATATATATATATATATATATATATATATATATATATATATATATATATATATAGTATCTGATTTAATATATATAGCAAACAATAAAAATAATGAAGAAGCAAACGGAACTGCTAACATAATCGAATACAGGTATACAATATATATATATATATATATATATATATATATATATATATATATATATATATATATAAGATGGCAAAACCTAAAAAGGCTGTTTTTTAATAAAAGTTCTGGAGAGTCGGAAAGGGCTTCCAAACACATTTGTCTTTTCGAAATGAAAAACTATGAGGTCAAAGCTTTGGAAACTTTCTTTATAAGTTCTTCACATTAGTATTGTGGGTATTAAGATGAATTGTACTAGTAATCTCATACAACCTAACATGTAATCTATCTTTTTTTTTTTTTTGTTATAGGTATTATGAAATTCAGGGATGACAGATTGAATGTGTGATTGGAACATTTCTGCAGTTTCTGCATTTCAAATATTATCTAGAGAAAGCTATCTTACGCTCTGAGTGCATTCGTGATATGTGCAATGAATTAAATGTTTATTATGGATATTTATTGATTATTAGTGTTTTGTCTCATGTTTCAGTTGAGACACATATTGCATTATTTATTTATTTATTTTTACCATGGTTAGGAGTTTTCCACTGTTGTAGCTTATTGCATTAAACTGCATTAGTTTAGAACAAAGAATATGGAAATACATAGCAGAGAAAACATCTTTTCTATATCAAATACTCCACGAAAGCCCGTGCACAAGCCTTTATTCTAGATATTCAGAACTCTTAAAAGAGCTCTCCCTGCTTTCTTGTTTAGTTTTCATACAGATGTACTGGGCTTTATGGTTGCGCTGAGATCAGTGAGATCAGGGCGAGGCGACAGATTCATCCTATTAAAGTACACCAGCCGCCAGCTGTCTATTGTCTTTCTCTGTCCATCTCACTTCTTTCCATCTTTCCCTTCGTTTCTGTACTGCTCTCTTTCTGCAGTATGTAGTATGTATACTGTGCACAGTAAGCACATTTTCTAGAATACCCAAATGACTAGTTTTGCCCAAACGTGCAGTACACAACAGTATACACTCTTAGATAAAAAGGTTCAATGGGTTCTATATGGAACTCTAGGGTCCTTGACTCAATTTTAAAGAACCCTTTATGTCAAAAAGATTCTATTCTAGTGATAAAGTATGTAATGATCTGTTTAATTCATAACATTTATTTAAAATAGAAAAATAAAATGATAAGAACCCATAAAGGTTCTATATATGAAGTGGCAAGAACCCTTTGAGGTTCTATATAGAACCTTTTCTTCCTATGAGTGACGTTCTCGATATTAACTAGTTGCTTATTAGCATGCATATGACTGATACTGGCTGTTTATTAGTACTAAAAGAACATATTAACCAATTAAAGCCACAATATGTAATTTTTCGCTGCTTGAGGTCACTTATTCAAAACAAAGGCGTAGCTTGAGGACGTCTTGATTTCGCAGAGCTTTTATTCTGCCGCAGACGAGCGCTTCTTCCGCTCATGCATATGTGGGGTAACGTGCCGCTGTTTTATCATATTAGATACATTTGAGTGTGTTGAAAGTTATAGTGTTCTGTCTATGAATGTATCCAAACTGTTGTTACCTTGTCTAATAAAACATAATATATTAAAGCGTTTTGGGTGTTTCCATGGTTTCTACAGAATAAAACCGGACATCAAGGGTAACACAAGTATGATGTTATTGGTAGGTCACGCATGGACACGGTACGTGTCCTGGTTAAAATGACTTATTTCTTTGGATTTAAACATTCTTGGAAACATTTGGGATAATGTAAGTACACAAGTCAACAAAATACATAAAAAGCCCTGAAGGCATTTCCAGAGTAGTTTCTTCTGAGTGACATAAACAAAAGTAAAGACTACAAAACTATAGCAAGCAGAGTCAAAAGGTTGGTATCGCTTGATAGAATGTTTTTAAAAAAATGTTTAAATACTTGTTTTATGTAATTTAATTACATTGGGACCTTCTCATGCTGAGAAACTGCTAGTATATATAAAAAAGTGTTTAAGGGAAAGGAAGTAAGGTAGGAAGGATAATTCTTGTATGGTGAATTTCCACTACTTGTGAGCTTCATATGGATCAAATTGTGGTGATAGCGTAAAGTATTCAAAAGTTACAGTATTTAGAACCAAGGTAGCTTTTTTGAAAAAAAAGAAATTCATAAATTCTGAAAACATTTTGTTTTCTTAATCAGCAAATAATCTTAATCAGGGGTGTCGGCAGTACACTTTGGGCTTAAGGGGTTAATGCCTTATTCTGCATGACCTTATTCTACATCTCTAAACTTAAACACAACAAAGACTACCTTACTAACCATTAATATGCAGTAAATTAGGAGTTTATTGAGGCAAAAGTCCTAGTTAATAGTTGTCATGTGTGTGTCTCTCTCTTTTTCCCCTCTCTCTGTCATTTTCTTAGGTTCCACCGCTCTACTCTTTTTTGATTGGCTCGTGAACCTGTCAATTTCCATCAGGCCGTGTGATTTCAACCTTGTGAACGCGAAGGAGGTCTTGCTTTTTCTCGCTGCTTTGTGTTATGTGGTTTTCGTAATTCATATAGTTTGATTTGACTATTTTAAGTTTACCACAAGAAGTGATCAGTAAAGCATTGGTGAAGTTCTTTTCCACATTCCGACTCCCTAAAATAATCCAAACAGATCAGGGTACAAATTTTGGAACATGGAAGGCGATGCTTAGGAAATATAGTTTGGACAATGCTCAGGAATGGGAGTTCCTTTGGTTTTATTCGCTGTAAGAGAAACTGTGCAAGAATCTCTTGGTTTTAGTTCAGTCAAACTCGTATTCGGACATCAAGTGTGAGGTCCTTTAAAAGTTCTTAAAGAACAGATAGTACTTTTGGTACTTATACTTTTTTCACTTATGTAAAATAAATCACTTCTGCATTATTTTGTTGTTGCGTTATCTCTTGCCAACCTTCACTGCAAATTTTGCCACAACCTCAATGTTATTACTTCTGATCTTAGATTAAGGAGACGTAACAATATGTGTTCCACATTCTAAAGTGTTACCGTATGTTCTATTTGTTATGAGTATGGTAGTATGAATGAAATTCAGACATACTACATCCGACGCATTGTTACTGTCATATGACCTACGGCTTCAGTTGCCTTGCTTCACTAAATTCATAAATCCGCTGCAGTGCTTCATGGGATAGTAAAGTGTCCAGCGAATGCCCACTTCAGAATCTCAGGAGAAGTAGGTTATCCAGTTTTTCGCCTACTGACTACTATGTATTCGGACATAATGTTGGTATACAGTTTTCGCATACTATAAAGTAGGGAAATATTCGATTTCGGATACTGTGAATCGCTCAACTTGACAGCATGTTGTTTTTATGTGTTTTATTTAATGGTGGAAAATATTAAACATGCAACATAGCGAGATGCAACTTTGTGGGATGGGATATTGCATACTGCTTCACTTACTATTTTTAAAAAGTAGGCAGTATACAGTACTTTAAGTAAGCAATAAGTTGGTATTCTATTCTGAACATAAGTGTCTCATTGTTTTCTATATTCTGTCATATCTCTTCTCCCTTCTTCCTGTTTCCTCCCCTCTTTCTTCTTCACTTCCCGCCTCTCTCTCTCTCTCTTTCTCTCTCTCTCTCTCTCTCTCTCTCTCTCTCTCTCTCTCTCTCTCTCTCTCTCTCTCTCTCTCTCTCTCTCTCTCTCTCTCGTTTCTATTTATAGCACTGGCTCATTTGTGCCTCTAAATCAGAGAGCGCTGTTGTGTAGCACGAGGGTTTTTTACTTTCATTCACACGCGACATATGTTCACAAATTAACACATCTCATTATTGCATGTGCATTGTGGCTGTGCACTTTCAGAGAGATGCATGTATGAACAACACATGCTTATTTAGTTTGAGTGTGTGTGTGTGCATGTGTGCTCCCTTTTTCCGCTGAACTAAGCTGTGATTCCCCCATCATTAGGGATCTCTCTCTCTCTCTCTCTCTCTCTCTCTCTCTCTCTCCTTTTTCTTTCCAGATAATATGAACCAACTCAGATTTGAAAGAAAACTATGCCACAGGGTCCAAATTTAAACTTTTGTCACATCTGCCAAATGTGGGTGAATTGAACGATTTTAGCGCTAAATATATATTACTGGCCATGAAATTGTGTTTTCCATTATTTTATTACAAATACATTTTGTACCTATGACAATGGACTCATTTAGCTGTCTTCCAGGCATTACTGTGACAAACAGTGCAGGTCATTATCACATTAGCAGCATCATCTACTGTACAAAAAAAGCCAGATGTCACATAAACATAAAGAGACATTTTGATTTTGTCACCACATGGTGTTCATAAGACAAAAATAGGATTTATATATAAATTTCCACTGGTAGAATTGTTTTGAGTCATGACCGATGTTTTGTTTGGTAGACAGTTTGATTTGCATGCATTATATTGCAGTTTAAGTTACCAGCCAACTGAGGAGTAACCCTGAAAGGACATTTTTACTCACATATGCAGCTCAGTGAGTGTTAATTTTGGACCCTGGGCAGAAGAATGCACAAACTGGGACACACACACACAAACACACACACACACACACACACACACACACACACACACACACACACACACACACACACACACACACACACACACACACAGTCAACCACAGCAATGGACACAAGCATACACTAACTCACACATACTTGAAAAAGAGCAGCTGTTGTGAGATGTGAGAATTTATTACAATCAGAATGAAATAATAATATTTGCAACTCATTTGCGTAATATGACATATTTCGGAGTGAAACAGAATATGTTGAGAAAAGAGAAAAAAATGTAGGGCAGGACTTTTATTCATTGGGATGTTTAGTTTATCTATGACAGATGGTTATAAAATACTGTTACTCAGTGACATCATAAATCATATCATATAGGGTCATTAAAACATATGTACATTATTGGCCAAAAGTGATGTCTGGAGGGGATATATATTTTTAATGACCCTATAAACCATCAAAAAAAAAAAAAAAAAAAGCTTTCAGAAAAGCATGCATTGACTAAAACATCAGTTATTATAATTTCATTGGTTCTCTCTTGTTTTTGCATGTAATACAATGATCAGGGATAACATTATGACCGTTAATGAGATATTATATATGAGATACTGCAATATTATACATATGAGATATTAAATATCAAGATTATATCATGATATTTAATTTTTCAAGCCATTGAGATATTATATATGCAATACTGCGATATTATATACACCAATCAGGCATAGCATTATGACCACTGTCATGTAATAACACTGATTCTCTCATTATCATGGCATCTGTTAGTGGGTGGGATATATTAGGCAGTTGATGTGTTAGAAGCAGGAAAAATGGGCAAGTGTAAGGATTTGAGCGAGTTTGACAAGGGCCAAATTGTGATGGCTAGACGACTGGGTCAGAGCATCTCCAAAACTGCAGCTGTTGTGGGGTGTTCCCGGTCTGCAGTGGTCAGTATCTATCAAAAGTGCTCCAAGGAAGGAACAGTGGAGAACCGGCCACAGGGTCATGGGCGGCCAAGGCTCATTGATGCACATGGGGAGCGGCTGGCCCGTGTGGTCCGATCAAACAGACGAGCTACTGGAGCTCAAATTGCTCAAGAAGTTAATGCTGGTTCTGATAGAAAGGTGTCAGAATACACAGTGCAGTTTGTTGCGTATGGGGCTGCATAGTCGCAGATCAATCAAACAAGGTCTGACTGCCGAAAGTGCCAACAGTGTGCGTGAGCATCAGAACTGGACCACGGAGCAATGGGAGAAGGTGGCCTGGTCTGATGAATCACATTTTCTTTTACATCACGTGGATGGCCGGGTGCCTGTGCACTGCTTACCCGGTGAACACATGGCACCAGGATGCACTATGGGAAGAAGGCAAGCCGGTGGAGGCTGTGTGATGCTTTGGGAAATGTTCTGCTGGGAAACCTTGGGTCCTGACATCCATGTGGATGTTACTTTGACACGTTCCATTGACCTAAGCATTGTTGCAGACCATGTGCACCCTTTCATGGAAACGGTATTCCCTGGTGGCTGTGGCTCTTTCAGCAGGATAATCGCTCTACCACAAAGCAAATATGCTTCAGGAATGGTTTGAGGAGCACAACAACGAGTTTGAAGTGTTGATTTGGCCTCCAAATTCCCAGATCTCAATCTAATCGAGCATCTGTGGGATGTGCTGAACAAACAAGCCAGTTCCATAGAGGCCCCACCTCTCAACTTACAGGACTTAAAGGATCTGCTGCTAGCATCTTGGTGCCAGATACCACAGCACACCTTCATGGGTCTAGTGGAGTCCATACCCCAATGGGTCAGTGCTGTTTTGGCAGCAAAAGGGAAACCAACACAATATTAGGAAGGTGGTCATAATGTTATGCCTGATCGCTTATGTTAAAATTTTGCACGTTTCATTGTGTATCACAAATAAAACAATTGACTCCAAGCACAACTATGCAATTTGCTTTTTATTAATTGCTTAATTATATATATAAGTACATTCTGACTATATGTGTATATATAGTCAGAAAATTGCGAAAGTTTAGAATGAGAAATTGTTGCATTTTAGTTTTAATAGATGCTCTTTTTGGACTGCACAGGAAGTTGTGAGTGCTGAAACGTACTGTATGTTTTCATAACACAAACTGTATTTCAAAAGATCCCTTTATCTAAAGTTTAATGCAGTAATTTTAACCAGGCTGTCGGTTAACAGTACTCGGTTTCCACCCCGCTTTTCTCTGTCATCTGCGTTTGTCATTTTCTTGGAAGGAGAGATGCTAGGGAGGATCCCGTCTGTTGTAAAGTGCTGACTGTGCCAGCCTGCCCGACCTCGTCATGTCTAGAATGTAAAAGGAAAATGTTCGGGCGAGCTGTGGATGTCTGCTTGCGGGACCATTAAGGGCCTCATCAATATTAAAGAGCTTGGGACGACCTGAGGAACATTCCAGAGGCCAGTCCATTAACGTCGGACTCCAGCACAACGAGACTCAATTTTCAAAGTAACTTTGCATGCCGCAATATTCAAACAAACCCATCTAGGTGGGTTTAAAGTGATAGTTCACCAAAAATATTTATTCTGTCATGATTTACATGCCATAAAACACAAAAGGAGATGTTTTGAAGAATGTCCACACTGTTCTTTTCCATGTGATGACAGTAAATTGGGACCAATGCTGTCAAGCAAAGCACCTTAAAAGTTGTCATAAAAGCAATTTGAGCACCATATTGCAAGTTTGGAACAGCATGGTCAGTAAATTATGACAAAATTATGATATTTGGGTTAACTATGCCTTTAAATTGTGTTTGTGTTTGTGTATGTGTGAGTGTGTGTTAGCATTTCCAGTCCAGGTTTAAGTAAGATTCCATTGCATGCAACAATATAAAAAAATAAAAATAAAATCTGGGGGGGGGGGTTTAAAGGGAAAGTTCATCCAAGAATTATAATTCTGTCATGATTAATACCATAAAACATAAAAGGAGATATTTTGCAGAAGGCAATGACAGTAACTTGGGACAAATGCTATCAGTCTTTTTTAAAAACTGACCAAAAAGCATCATAAAAGTATGATTCAAATAGTTATTCCTACAAGTTGAGCACCATATTTCAACTCAAGCGAGTTTGGAACATTATGAAGGACAGTAAATGATGACAGAATTATGATTTTGGGGTGATTTAGTGCTTTAAATTGTGTTTGTGTAAATGTCTGACCGTGTGTGTTAGCTTTTCCAGTCCGGGTTTAAGTAAGAATCTAAATTTTCAGTGTAAATAACCAAAAAAGCTAGTCATGCAATTTGAGCACCATATTCCAAGGGTGTGTAAATAACACAATTTTGATTTTTAGGTGAACTATCCCTTTTAGTTGTGTGTGTGTAAAGGTTTGTGTTTGTGAGAGAGAGAGAGAGAGAGAGAGAGAGAGAGAGAGAGAGAGAGAGAGAGAGAGAGAGAGAGTATGAGATGGGTCTCCTTTAACCTATAACATTAAACAGATCATTAACTGTTAAGTGTGTGAGAGCTGTGTCCATTTCCGGCTCTTATGCGAGACCAATAACTGTCTGTTTTTTTCCTACAGAGTCCCATCAGCAACTTCATAGTGAAGTCTCAAATGCTTCATAATCATCTGTAGTGAACAAAGTTTGTGCGTGTGTGTCTGTGTACGACATTGCAGTGTCTGGATAATTTGATCAGAGTTGTATTACCTCTTTTCCCTTGACACTGGTGTTTATTTATGCTCTTGTTCTCCCTGCGCCAGACAGGAAGAAACAACCTAGAAACCACCTAGAACAACTGCATAGCAACACCTTGGCAACCACCCACAATATTTAGCACTATATATTTTACTCTTTTACTAACAGAACTCATTGACCCATGGAATATCTTTTGATTCTGCATGTTTTCATCATTATCTCAAGGTGCACCACATGACCTCCTTGCCCTTGAGAATAACCTGCTGACCCTGCTGTAAAGGGAGGCGAAATTCAACATCCTCCCGGTCCTCTGTTCCTGTGAGCCTGACTCTGCCAACTAACCCACGTGGGTAAACAACACCTCAGCCTTCTGCTCTCCATGCATGCTGACCTCAGCTGCATTTTTTCTGCTGCGGTCGGTGACCCGCATGGCAGATCCTGTTTAAATTAACGCTGCTTCAAAACCTCCGCCCCCATGATGGGCACAGGTTGGCAACCGTTCTGCAAGCCATGCTTAGTTTGCATGGGCCACGTGGCTGGTGGTCAAAAAATGGATCGGGGAACAAACCGGAAACATCTGCCTGAGGTCCGTCCCATGCCAGGTACTGAGGCCGCATTTACATTACATGAGAGGCTTTCGCACAGGAGTAACATTTTCATAGTTCCTAATGGTGGAAGTACCTGCTTTTCGGCATGTTTGCACGATTTTAGTTCTAGGAACTTCTTTTGGGGAAACAAAAGTAGCTCCTACTTCAGAGTAGAGTCTCATCCGGCACAATAGGAACTATCAGTGATGCAAGTGAACACTGATTGGCTGAACGCATGCGAAACTCCAGCCATTTTAACAGTTTAAAGCCTATATATTTACTCAACAAACTAACTCTACGAATATGGAAAACACTGATAGATGGACCTCTCAAACTTTACGCTAAGGAGAAAATCCAACTCAAATTTGTGGTTGATGTCCAGTGTAGGTATTTCTAAGCTACCTACACTGGACATCAACCACACGGCAAACGCTAATATAATTTCATATACAGTCTACTTATATTGTATAACGGCTCTATCTAATAACGCATTTGACAGGACTGTTAAGCAGATCGTGAGCTAATGCAGACGGAGAATGTGAGATCTGTGTGCTCGGGCTCTGGAGTTCTCAGCGCTGTCAAAATAAAAGGCACAACAACAAGCGCGGCTTACGTCACTTCAGAGTATTTAAAGGGATAGTTCACACACAAATGAAAATTACCCCATCATTTACTCCATCCAATCCATCCTAGGTGTATATGACATTCTTCTTTCAGACGAATACAATCAGAGTTATATTAAAAAATATCCTGATGCTGAAGCTTTATAATGGCAGTGAATGGCAGCACAAAATTTGAAGCCCAAAAAAGTGTATCCATCCATTATAAAAGTAACCCACACGGCTCCGGGGGGTTCTGAAGTGAATTGATGGGTTTGTGTAAGAAAAATATCCATACACTTACACTTTCTTCATAAGTTGAATATGAAAGGCGGTCCGCAGGAAGCTAGATATTTTACTTGATAAAGTTTTAAATATGGATATTTTTCTTACACAATGCATGGATTTGATTCAGAAGGCCTTCATTAACCCCCTGGAGCCGTGTGGATTACTTTTATAATGGATGGATACACTTTTTTAGGCTTCAAATTTTGGGCTCCCGTTCACTGACATTATAATGCTTGCATTTTTCCGATTGTATTCGTCTGAAAGAGGAATGTCATATACACCTAGGATGGGTGAACTATCCCTTTATTCCGTTTTTTTCCTACCAAGTGGCACAGATCAGATATGATCCACGAACATGTAAGCAGGAAAAAAGCACATGGATTACGATATACTCAGATCGGTTTCAGCTCTCATTCCTATGTGGATATAAATCTGACATGAATCGGATACGTGCATTTGTGTCAGCCATGTAAGCGGACAGATCGAATATTACCCTGTCAATGCAAGTGGTATGTCATTGAAAAAGTGATAGTGGCGAATGACGTCAACTCCAACCACGATCACATGACAGTGCCCAGGTTATTGGAGTACGTTTGACAAGATTGTGCTATTTCAGTCTTTCTACTTTTCACCTTTAACTTAATGTGTCACTTGCAGTTTCTTTGCAATTAACAGTGAAATATACCAGCAATTTCTGAGTAAAAAAAGTGTATGCAAACTCGATGCATTAGCAGTTAATCAAATTAATTAGTGCGACTGGTAAGCAGTAATCTTAACGGGGTGTGCGCCCACTTACTAGCTTATAGGAAAGTCAGTTACGGCTACTGGGAAAACCTTACGTCACTTAATTAATTGTCTTTGTCAGGCTAATGAGCAGAAACGTCATGCAGGAAGAAACACATCAGCCTGCTGACCATGTGACACATAAACTTCGAACTTCTGGTTGTGAGGAGCAGGAATTAGCATGTTGTGTATTTATATCACACCCTACTTCCCTATTTCACACACTATCTGTCCTAAATAGCATGCAGGATAAGAATTAGTCTGTCCCCCGATCATGGCATGTTGACAAAAGCAGGCCAAAGTTGTCGGGTGGTCTACTATTTCTGGTTGTTTTTCAATATGCAAATCTGATATGTTTTTGGGGTCCCTTAACACTTTATTTTACAGTGTCCTTGTTACATATGTTACATGTAGTTACTATATAGTAATAACAGTAAATTATGCATAATTACATCCAACTAACCCGCAGCCAAACCCTAACCCTATAGTAAGTACATGTTGTTAATTAATATTACTTAGTACTTAAATGTATAATTACACTCTAACAACGACACCTTAAAATAAAGTGTAACCCACTTCTTTGGAAGTCATAGTTACATTGTGCTTACTCAAATAAGCCCTAATTAATATTAATCAACTACATGTATAGGGTTATGTTTAGGGGTAGTTACTTGTAATTATGCATCATTTACTGTTATAGTAAATACAAATAGTAATGTGTAACCATGTCAGCTTAAAATAAAGTGTTTCCCTTTTTTGTGTTTGATTTCTCAGAGCTTCTACACTACAATTCATGAGTATGAGGTGAGATTTTTTTAATGTTTTAAAAGAAGTCTCTTCTGCTCACCAAGGCAGCATTTATTTGATCAAAAATATAGTAAAAACTGTAATTGTCACAAACTTGGCCTCTGTAATATTGTAAAATATTATTACAATTTAAAATAACTGTTTTCTATTTAAATATATATAAAATGTAATTTATTCCTGTGATCAAAGCTGTATTTTCAGCATCGTTAACGCAGTCTTCAGTGTCACGTGATCCTTCAGAAAATTATTCTAAAGCCCCGTTTCGACTGAAATTACCCGGAACAATTTGTCCCAGCAACTTTTTACCCCCAGACTGGTTGCTGTCTGTGTTTCCAAGATTTGTCCGGTGACGTAGGACTGCACCCAAATTTTCAGTTCCCGCTGGATTTCGTAGCAAACAGCTCTTACTGCACGCACCGCAACAATTTTAAAAATGGTGGTTGAAATAAAAATGCTGCGTGAACTTAACCAATCAGCATGTTCAGAGCCACCCCCTGAAAGTTCCTGAACTTTGAAAAAGTACTACCTCGCAATCAGGGACTTATTGTGGGGGAAATTTTTACCCGGAACTTCATTTAGATCCTGGTTCCTGCGGTCGAAACACACCGAGAACCACCCCAAAGTCCCTAGTTCCTGGGGAAAGTTCCTGCGGTGGAAACGTGGCTTCATATGCTGATTTGCTGCTCAATCTTTTTTTTTATCATCATCAATGTTGAAAACAGTTGTGCTGCTTCATATTTTTGTGAATTTTTTTTTCTCCAGGATTTTTTGATGAATATAAAGTTCAAAAGAACAGCATTTATTTGAAATAGAATATTTTTTAACACTATAAATGATCAATTCAATGCGTCCTTGCAGAATAAAAATATTAATTTATTTTTTAGAAAAGTCAAAAAAATCTTTTAGACGGTAATGTATATCATTCATGGGACATTTTATGTATACTGAATTTTTAAACATATTTTCCTCCACATTATTAACAATATTATATTTCCCAGAGGACTCACCAGAGTGCAGAATCTCTCCGGCGGGTTCCCACAGGTGATGCCTGGCGGCTCCACGCGGATGCGCATGTACTCCTTCATGAACTGGGCTTTGGGTTGGCACGCGTAATGCTCCCACACGGCGCCATCGTCCGTGCTCACGAGGGACTTGCACAGGTCGTACTGGCCTCGGGCTCTCGCCAGCACGTGCACCAGCAGGTAGAGGAGTCCCGCGCGTGCACGCATGGCAGGCACGTGACCGAGAGGGGGTTTCCGAAGGTCCGGAGAAACGGGAAAGGGACCACCGTGGGTTCAGAGGTGGGACGTGTTAACATGGAACGGCAGCTGTGGTCAGGTTAAAACATCCCATAACTTCGCCGCAGTCATGCTTTCATTTTCTCCAAGAGGAAAAGGTCAGATATAAAGAAAAATGTGCATAAACGTGTTTTGCTGTTATGAGGATGAGGGGAATTCTTGTAAAGCAAGTTTATTGTTGTGTGTATTGTTTGCACTGAGAAGGCAAGTCTTACTTCTGTGTGTTTGGACACTGTCCTGGTGTGCTGGGTCAAAGGTGCTGGTGCTTTTACTCGGACTTACATCCATAGCAGCTCCTGGACTGCGTCAGCACAGAGCACATTTATGTGCTGAAGGCCTGTGTCTCACACATGAGGTGTGTGTCCCCTTTCCGAACTCAGAAATATCCGCCTGATCTCATCGTTCAGACTTCAGAAGCTGCTGTCCATGGTCCTGAAAACAAACACCACACAGTTCAGTGCATAACTTCACTGCTGTTTTCTTCACTCACACAAAAGCGTTTGATGTCAGCCTGTTTTATTTTTATTTTTTCTAGCAATGCTTTCTGCTGATGGTCTAATTTGCCAAACCCCTCCCCAAACAGACGTTGCATGTCATCCTGTGAACCGCCACCAGTCTGGACAGATGGCTGATCTCGCATACAACACGAGTCTGGAGTGAGGAACATGCGTGGTACATGCGCACACACACACACACACACACATGCATATTTAACAGACTGCAATTATATAAGACAGGACTTCAAGTAATAGCAGAGAAGGGGATGTGCATTATATATTAGGCAGATACTACGCATTCTGATAATGTATGTTAAATATTTTCCTGAATGAACCACGTTTCCATTGGGAAAAGGGAGGAGTGAGGAATGGTCTCACATGTGCAGATACGCACATAGTGATGGCATCAATTTCAAAGCTTGCAAATGCAGTGCATTATATTTTGTCAGGTAATGTAAATATTGAATAAACTGGTTTTATTCAAGTCACAAATATATCAACCTGATTACATTAAGACAAGTTTAGGTCCGATCAGGTAGCTTGGAAAAAATCATATTTTAAAAGACAATTCTTGTTTTTTATTTCATATAATTTATATTATATTCAACTCTGTAATGCATATACTTGTGAGTCAAATATTGTTTAAATATTTTACAAATAAAAAGAATTCATTTTAAAAGTTTGTAATTATTAACATTTAATGTTAATGTTATTTAATGTAATGTGACTGCCGGTGACACTGATCTTTGGCATTGCCTTTGAGACACCAATGCTGGTGAAGTCATTAGTGCATTTAATATATAGTTCAAATACTGTAGGTTGGTTAATGTACATTATAGCCTATATATGTGTGTGTGTGTGTGTGTGTGTGTGTGTGTGTGTGTGTGTGTGTGTGTGTGTGTGTGTGTGTGTGTGTGTGTGTGTGTGTGTGTGTGTGTGTGTGTGTGTGTGTGTGTGTACATTACTACTACAATATTTAGTGTTACCGTAATGACTGCAATATCGTCACCGTGGCAGCCACAACTACAATACCAGTTTTTACCTCAAATCTAACATATACAGTGCAGAGTAGTACATAACGGCAAAATCTCACTCCTGATGTTTTTAACTCTCCATTCACCACCAGTCTGATAATTTCAGGGATTCGTTTAGCATGGAAGTAATTCTGTTTTGCCTCACGTGAAAACGTACAAGTTCCACTCGCTGACAGAACAGGCTACTCCTCCACAGACTCTCAAACAAGCATCGATATTCCTCGTACACACCCTGGAGGTAATCCAACATCCGTAATGTGACACAAAACGGGACTAAAGTTGCTAACTGTGGTAGTTTAGCATCAGATGACAGTTTTAAATCGCCGTCCCTCTGCAGAGTGGACGGGGTGTGTCGCGCGCGCGTCCCGCCTGTAAAGATGAGGAACTGCGAGACGGAGCTCCGATAAAACACGTTCCGCGGTGCAACTCGGTAAGAGAGCTGCTTTTACGTTTAAACTCGGGCAGAAACAACTTTTGGGGGTTTCAAACATTAATCAAAAGTGAGAGGCTTTGACAGGCTCCTTTCTGAAACGGGAGCCGCGTTCATCCGGGTTGCTGAAGTAGTTGAGATGGACTCACCCGAGCGCTCGAATCGGCATCGCCTCCCGCAGCGAGGATGCGGTTCCTCCGTTTTTGTTTTTTTATTATTATTCCTCCCTGCCGGAGAGTTTTTTTTAATGCTCACTCTGTCGGTTCGTCACGGGAGGACGGTGCCCTACTTCTGCAGGAGATGCTGAATTACTGGAGGAGGGTGCGTGCGCGCGTGTGTGCGAAGTATCCAAAAGTGAGAATATGGACTTGTAGTGCGCGTGCAGTCTACTTTACTGGATCAGATTTGCCCTGTGTGTTCAAGGGCAGAAAGCTTCATGGCAAATCTCCCTCCCCTCGCTCTCCCTCTCCCTCCCTTTCTCTCTAATCCATTTAACCATCACTCTCAATCACTATCTGCGGGTTTGAGTCAGGCTGGCCCGGCTGTTCTACTGTCTTCTGAGGGGCTGAAACTAAACCGCCCCACTCTTGAGGCACCAGGGAATCCGCATTTTTTTTACGCACTTCAGACCTCCCTGCTTGGGGAAGCCTCTGACGGTTCACATGTGTCTTTTATTTATTATTATTTTATTTTTTTTTATGGATACTCACAGTTTTCTTGGACTTTAATTCAAGAATGCTAAGCGCAAACTCAAGTATCCTTTTGATGCACTGTTAAAAATGAAGGTTCTTTATTAGCCTTGAAGGTTCCATTAAGAACCTTTTAACATTCATGGAACCTTTCCATTCCGCAAAATGTGCTTTATAGTGAGAAAAGGCTCTTTAGAATTATAAAATGTTCTTCACATTAAGAAAAAAAAGTTCTTTTAAGAATGTTCTTTGGGGAACCAAATGAAAATCACCCTTTGGAGCCCTTTTCCCCAAGAATCCTGCAAAAAACTACTGAAGAAACTACTATTTTGCAGAGCTTGAATAAAATTGTTCAGTACATATAATGTGTAACTGTACAAGTGACTTAAAGATAGCAGAAAGGTTTGTGGGTTTGAAATGATAAAACACTATATTACACCGAGGCTAAAGGCACACCTGAATAAGTGTGCTTTTCACTATTCCCATAGTGTGAACATTTATGGAGCAACAGATTTTATGCGAAAATAAATCATAAAAGTGGTTTATTTTGTTTAAAAATCGTATAAATGTATGAGGCGGCCAGGCCTTTACCCCACGGGGTCTTAAATAATGTCTAAGTTGATACTTCTGTTTGAGAAATAAAAGAATACATTTTTGTTCAATAAATATACTGTTATATTATGTAAATATAATAAATATATTATGTAAATATAAAAATATATAAAAAAAAAAAAATACATAATAAAAAAAACATAAACAAGATTATTATTTTTTTTAAATATTCTAAAATCATTGAATAAGATCCCATAATAATGTAATATAGATTTACAGTAGTAACATTAATCATATTTTATTATATGAAATGATTAATATCAAATTTTTAAATATGAAGGTTTCTTTATAAATATGGTGATTAACTCTAAGGTGGATATCCAACTTAATATATCTGTAATATATCTGAATCTAAGCATATCATGTCAACACATGGACAAGTCCTTCACATATTTATTATCATGTTAATTATTGTGTATTTCCCCACAGGAGGGCATTGTTTACCCCAAATACCATACACTTACATATTCTTCCGTTATTGAAAAACTGTTGCTTTAATTATCTTTAACAAATCTGAAAATCATTAAGACCTTTGTCTCAAATATATATTCATTAATTCTATTTAGCTGCTTAAATCTACAACATTCAAATATTAGATCAAATTAGCTCAGAATCGCAGATCGCGTCAAGGATCAGCCGAATTTCCACGTGCATCTTGAAAAGCGGATGTTTTGGAAAGTGCTGCAGCAAGTTTTTGTGACATCTATTGGTTTAAAGGAGAATAAAATCAAAGGAGCCTTTTACCCCGATGCTCCTTTAGCACCTGTTATGCCCTGAAATGATGAAAAATAAGGACAAGACATTTAGGGATGTTTGAGTTTCTTGACAATTTAAGTCATAACCGAAATTAAACTACACTATACATGTTCGATCTTCATGCATTATTCTCTGTCTCTGAAGGCATCTTACAACATTTTCCACACCAGGGATTTATAGACTATCATGACAGAATATTCTAATCAATGATTTGAAGATAGTTAACTCCACATCAGCTACATAAATTCATCAACTAACCATTCAGAAACGTCCTGTCCCACTTTACATGTCGTCACTTCTTCTTGAGTCTCTCCATCATTGTCCGACTCCATTTTGAACATAAAAGGCTGAAAAGTTTCTGATATTTTCAGTGTGTCTGTCTGCATGAGGTAATCAGAGCTGCTAACTCAAGCTCTTGAAGCTCCGCCCTCTACTAGAAAGGGGGCGGGAGCACTAGCTAATTTGCATTTAAAGGGACACACACTAAAACTGTGTGTTTTTGCTCACACTCAAAAAGTGACAATTTGAACATGCTATAAAAATGATCTATGTTGTATTTTGAGCTGAAACTTCACATACATAATCTGGAGACATCAGAGACTTATTCTACATCTTGTAAAAAGGGGCCCCTTTAAACCTAGTCCCAGATTAAAAACATGTTTGAGCTGTTTTAAGCAATTTACACTGATATATCTTAAATTATGTCAGTGTCATTGTTTTGTCTCAAGATGCTCACCAGTAATGTTTTTTTTCTAAGGCACGTTAATGAAGATACTTAAATGCTCTAATTGAACTAAGGCCTAATCCTGGCTTAATCTAAGCCCTGTCCGTGAAACCAGGCCTGTGTGTTCTGATATGCAAATGCAGCATGACAGAATTCGGAGACTTTACGTCAGTTTACTTCTGTTTATACAAAGACATGCATTATTGCTTAAAAGGGAATGGGATTGTTCATTTTCAGTCCTTCAGCCGGCCAGCCTGACTCAAACCCACAGACAGTGATCGAGAGAAATGGTTGAAGAAAATAGTCAATTCTAGGACAGTCAATATTTATTTTGCATTGTGATGCTATTTTAATGATAATTAATCAAATCCCCCCAAGATTCCCATTTATGCATCTGGATATTTTTTTAGATTTTGAAGTTCAGTCTGGACTTGATCCTTTGTGGAGCTACTATGCTCGAACCAGAGCTGTTTGGACCAATCAAATTGTCAGGGCGGGCTTTATACAATGATTGACAGACGTAATCATCTATATCACCGTTGGGTTTAATTTTTTCTAATCCTAAACAGAGAACTTGTTCGTATATGCATTCACTTTTACTATTTCTCTCAAAAATGATGTACTCCTTGTATCCTTAAACTCTTTTCACAACACCGGCAAAGATCGTTTACACTTGTTTAAACTTACTTTTTCTTCTTCTTCTTCCAGTGTGCGTGCATTTGAGTTCTGCTTACAGCTATGCATCGCTCAGCATACAGCATTGACTCCGTTGCTCTGATTGGT
>CM040930.1:33814405-33884405 GCA_023029165.1 Gobiocypris rarus | reverse complement strand
TTTGTACTGTAGTAATCCTTACCCTCCTGCTTTTGTAGTCAATTTCAGTGTTATTATAGCTAAAGTAAAACTAAAATTAAAACAAATAATTGAATTCTTTTAAATATGTTTTAAAGTTTAGTATTACTAAAATTATTATTATTATTATGATTATTTTTATCATTATTATTATTATTATTATTATTATTATTTATTTTAATTTGTTTTAGTAATACTAAACTTAAAACCATTCGTTAAAAAAAATTGTTACTGGATATGATATATAAAAATTTACTGAAATAAAATAAAATATTAAAAAGAATTCAATTATTTTATTTCAGCTAGTTTCCAAGAAAACAATTCTCATTTTAATTAAATTTTTATACCAAACTTGATGTACTAAAATAACTAAAACTGAAAAAACTATATATATATATATATATATATATATATATATATATATATATATATATATATATATATATATATATATATATATATATATGTACAGGTCCTTCTATTATTTTCCATAATGTAATGATAAAAATTAAACGTTCATATATTTTAGATTCATCGCATACCAACTGAAATATTTCAGGTCTTTTATTGTTTTAAAACTGATGATTTTGGCATACAGCTCATGAAAACCCAAAATCTAAAAAAAAAATCTCAAAAAATTAGAATATTTCATCCGACCGAAGAAAAGTGTTTTCAATACAAAAAAAGTCAACCTTCAAATAATTATGTTCAGTTATGCACTCAATACTTGGTGGGGAATCCTTTTGCAGAAATGACTGCTTCAATGCGGCGTGGCATGGAGGCAATCAGCCTGTGGCACTGCTGAGGTGTTATGGAGGCCCAGGATGCTTCGATAGCGGACTTAAGCTCATCCAGAGTGTTGGGTCTTGCGTCTCTCAACTTTCTCTTCACAATATCCCACAGATTCTCTATGGGATTCAGGTCAGGAGAGGTGGCAGGCCAATTGAGCACAGTAATACCATGGTGTCAGTAAACCATTTACCAGTGGTTTTGGCACTGTGAGCAGGTGCCAGGTCGTGCTGAAAAACAAAATCTTCATCTCCATAAAGCTTTTCAGCAGATGGAAGCATGAAGTGCTGCAAAATCTCCTGATAGCTAGCTGCATTGACCCTGCCCTTGATAAAACACAGTGGACCAACACCAGCAGCTGACATGGCACCCCAGACCATCACTGAGTGTGGGTACTTGACACTGGACTTCAGGCATTTTGGCATTTCCTTCTCCCCAGTCTTCCTCCAGACTCTGACACCTTGATTTCCGAATGACATTCAAAATTTGAGCAACAGTCCAGTGCTGCTTCTCTGTAGCTCAGGTCAGGCGCTTCTGCCGCTGTTTCTGGTTCAAAAGTGGCTTGACCTGGGGAATGCGGCACCTGTAGCCCATTTCCTGGACACGCCTGTGCACGGTGGCTCTGGATGTTTCTACTCCAGACTCAGTCCACTGCTTCCGCAGGTCCCCCGAGGTCTGGAATCGATCCTTCTCCACAATCTTCCTCAGGGTCCGGTCACCTCTTCCGGTTGTGAAGTGTTTTTTGCCACACTTTTTCCTTCCCACAGACTTCCCACTGAGGTGCCTTGATACAGCACTCTGGGAACAGCCTATTGGTTCAGAAATGTCTTTCTGTGTCTTACCCTCTCGCTTGAGGGTGTCAATGATGGCCTTCTGGACAGCAGTCAGGTCGGCAGTCTTACCCATGATTGCAGTTGAGTAATGAACCAGGCTGGTAGTTTTAAAAGCCTCAGGAATCTTTTGCAGGTGTTTAGAGTTAATTAGTTGATTCAGATGATTAGGTTAATAGCTCGTTTAGAGAACCTTTTCATGATATGCTAATTTTTTGAGAATTTTGGGTTATCATGAGCTGTATGCCAAAATCATCAGTATTAAAACAATAAAAGACCTGAAATATTTCAGTTGGTGTGCAATGAATCTAAAATATATGAAAGTTTAATTTTTATCATTAAATTATGGAAAATAATGAACTTTTATCACAATATGCAAATTTTCTGAGAAGGACCTGAATATATATATATGGTCATAAGTATTCAGACCCTTTGATGTGACACTCATATTTAACTGCTGTCCATTTCTTCTGATCATCCTTGAGATGGTTCTAGACCTTCATTTGAGTCCAGCTGTGTTTGATTATACTGATTTGACTTGATTAGGAAAGCCACACACCGGTCTATATAAGACCTTACCTTACAGCTCACAGTGCATGTCAGAGCAAATGAGAATCATGAGGTCAAAGGAACTGCCTGAAGAGCTCAGAGACAGAACTGTGGCGAGGAAGAGATCTGGCCAAGGTTAGAAAAAAATGTCTGCTGCACTTAAGGTTCCTAAGAGCACAGTGGCATCCATAATCCTTAAACTGAAGATGCTTGGGACGACCAGAACCCTTCCTAGAGCTGGCCGTCCGGCCAAACTGAGCTATCGGGGGAGAAGAGCCTTGGTGAGAGAGGTAAAGAAGAACTCAAAGATCACTGTGGCTGAGCTCCAGAGATGCAGTCGGGAGATGGGAGAAAGTTGTAGAAAGTCAACCATCACTGCAGTCCTCCACCAGTCGGGGCTTTATGGCAGAGAGGCCCGACGGAAGCCTCTCCTCAGTGCAAGACACATGAAAGCCAGCATGGAGTTTGCTAAAAACCACCTGAAGGACTCCAAGATGGTGAGAAATAAGATTCTCTGGTCTGATGAGACCAAGATATAACTTGTTGGCCTTAATTCTAAGCGGTATGTGTGGAGAAAACCAGGCACTGCTCATCACCTGTCCAATACAGTCCCAGCAGTGAAGCATGGTGGTGGCAGCATCATGCTGTGGGGGTGTTTTTCAGCTGCAGAGACAGGACGACTGGTTACAATCGAGGGAAAGATGAATGCGGCCAAGTACAGGGATATCCTGGACGAAAACCTTCTCCAGAGTGCTCAAGACCTCAGACTGGGCCGAAGGTTCACCTTCCAACAAGACAATGATCCTAAGCACACAGCTAAAATATCGAAGCCAGCCATAGTCCTGACTTAAACCCAATTGAGCATCTCTGAAGAGACCTGAAAATGGCTGTCCATCAACGTTTACCATCCAACCTGACAGAACTGGAGAGGATCTGCAAGGAGGAATGGCAGAGGATCCCCAAATCAAAGTGTGCAAAACTTGTTGCATCTTTCCAAAAAAGATTATTATTAGATCAAAGTATTAGATCAAAAGGGTGCTTCTACTAAATACTGAGCAAAGGGTCTGAATACTTAGGACCATGTGATAATCATAATGATTATTCAGTTTTTTTTTTTATAAATCTGCAAAAATGTCAACAATTCTGTGTTTTTCTGTCAATATGGGGTGCTGTGTGTACATTAATGAGAAAAAACTAAACTAAACTAAAAATATATAAATACAATTTCAAACTATAATAAAAACTAGAAAAGTATCTCAGTGGTTTCAATAACACTAGTAAATGTATTTGTTTATGGGTAAATATCTTTGAAAGTTGTTTATTTTAAGATTTTAAAGAATAACACCTTATATTTCGTTATGTTCATTCAGAAATCTTAAAAATGTCCGCAGAAGACTTGGAAAGTGCTATCACACTTATGCCATTGAGCAAATCAGAGAGAGCCAGGGGAAGTGTTGGCATCACTGTGGTTACCATGCTAAACAGACTTAAAATTATGGGATGTAGAGCCCCGGGGGCTGCAAAGTAAAAAATAATTTATGCACCACAGATGCATTGTTCTTCTGAAAAGACAGAGGGCAAAAGAGAGAGGGTTGAGGGAAATGCCTAGAGAATAAGAAAGAGACAGAGAAGAACGACTGTAACATATAAACTAGGATTTTAGATTAGACATTTTATATAATAAAATAAATGTTTAACTATGAAGGTCCTCAGGTGTTTTTACTGGTTGTTTGCATGTTCCTGTACTGTTGTTTAATGGTTTCTAGGAAATGTTAGGTGGTCACGTATTGCCCGAAGTTAGAGTTCATTTTTCTGACTTGGACCTTGTACTGTACAGTCCGTAATTGACCATATACCCGCTCTCCTAACGTCCACTTCTTCCACTCGGCTGAATTTGGCTGAGGTAATCGGCATGACGACCTTGCGTTTCACCAATCGATTTGACCATTTAGAGGTGCCTTTCAGAAACTCCAGTGTTTGTGAGTGTGTGGTTGAGCATGCATAAATGTGTGTTGTGTTTAATTATGTGCATGTGTTTGCATTGTTTACAGGGTCTTTGTATTTGTTTAGTTTATGTGTCTCTAGGGTTGTGTTTGCGCGTGTGGAGGTTTTTGCTTACTCAGAGAGATATAAATGGATCAGTGCCTGTCCTCGTATGATTGATTGGTTGCCTTTTCCCCAGACCCTGACCATTTCACGCTTTCTTTAACCACAGACCCCCAATGCACACACGTTTCCTCAGAATGATCAGAATGACCTCATGTATATGATATTAACTCATTTGAAAATGCAGCATACGGACACATGTTTTTTTCAGTCAGTTCCACCTTGCTTTTGTACTCCCAAACATTAGGTGGGTCTGGAAATACATTTATTTATTGTATTTGAAATTTTTTTAAATTACTCTTTTCATGACATTTTCTAATTTATGATGAGCTCCAAATCTTTTTATTTTATTTTATTTTATTATTTATTTATTTATTTATTTATTTATTTATTTATTTAATGTAATTTTTTTATGAGCCAAACAAATTTTTTGTTCTTTGATTTAATAAAAAAATATATTTTACACTGCTATTGAAAGATGGCCGATGTCTTTTTATTTAACGTGTAGCATAACTGTAAATTTATATTATTTATAATTTTTTTATAATGAGCTTCAACAAATATTTTTTATTTTATTTATTTTGTTTTCTTTATTTTATTTAAAACCGTTTAATTATTTATTTATTTATCTTGTTTTTAATTTTTATTTAATTTTACGTTTTAATTACATTTTCTTTTTTATAATGAGCTCCCAATCTTGGAAATAATTTTAATTTCTTTAATTTATTTTTATTTTTATTTTACATTGCTAATGAAAGATGGCAGATGTCTTTTTAATTAACATGAATCACTGTAAATTAAAATTATTTTTTATTTTTTAAAAGAGCTTCAAATCTTTTTATTTATTTTAATTTATTTTATTATTATTTATTTTTATTTTTTGGGGGATTGAATGTTACAAAAACAGCTTTGGGGACCGTTAAAAAGTAAATATCATTAAAGACATTATTTGAAGTCAGTACTCTTGTGCTTTGTGCCAAAAACAATATTAATAAAATTATCAAAATTGTAATCTAAAAAAAAGGAACTGTTGATGTGGATGAAATGTAAATAAAATAAAATATTTGTAATACTGCTCATAGAGGAACAGTTCGCTGTCTGCTGCCTCGCTGTTGCTTCTAGGTTTGCTGCTTTTGTTTTTAAGTGTTATTATTTAATTAGACACTGTGACATCATCTGTGGGTGGAGCTCAACACCTCAATCACTCAAAGAAAAGGAGCAAATAAACAACATAAAACTTCCCTTAGGGTCTAACTGAGACGTTACTATAGTAACCATGTTCAAGACATGCATATTATGTAATATTATCTGTTTTATGTTGTTTCTCGCCGCCAGTGATAAGTCAAGTAATTGGTTTATCGTTTCTTTCAACAGAGCAAGATGAAACTGTTTTTGCTCTTTCACACCACTAGCGAAAGTCAGCAAACGTCTCTCTCATTATCATGCCCAGTACGTTTACTCTCCAGTACAGATCTTTTTCTATAATGAGCTCCCAATCTGGGAAATATTTAAAATGTTTAGTTGGGTGACATTAGTTGCTTTTTTAAATTCTTATTTGTCTGATTCATTTTGCAGTATAGACACATAAATAGCACAAATAAAGTTTTTGTCTCCTAAAAGAAGCAATCGATTCTGAACTGCAGAGTCATCTGTGATTCCAGTCTCACTTCTTGTTACACACCTATTAATGTACACATTTTCATAATGTCAGCCTATGGTCTTTATTGGCTGGTCGTGAAGAACGTCTACTTTGACCACTGTAGTTGTAGCTGATACTGATAGTTTGGTTTGTGTTGTTTATATTGAGAATCCACTTTGATGTACTTTTAAAGGATGAGATTGATATGGAAAAAATCAACACCATCGTTACTGTTCACATCACTGTGCATAAAATGCTGAGGAAGATCCGGAGGCTGGTAATAGGCGATTAATTTACAGTAGACCAATCACCACTGACTGGACCATGTGACCAATCAGAGCAGAGTAGACCAATCACAACAGACTGGACCGTCTGACCAATCAGAGCAGAGTAGACCAAACACAACAGACTGGGCCATCTGACCAATCAGAGCAGAGTAGACCAATCACAACAGACTGGGCCGTCTGACCAATCAGAGCAGAGTAGACCAATCACAACAGACTGGACCATGTGACCAATCAGAGCAGAGTAGACCAAACACAACAGACTGGACCATCTGACCAATCAGAGCAGAGTAGACCAATCACAACAGACTGGACCATCTGACCAATCAGAGCAGAGTAGACCAATCACAACAGACTGGGCCGTCTGACCAATCAGAGCAGAGTAGACCAATCACAACAGACTGAGCCGTCTGACCAATCAGAGCAGAGTAGACCAATCACAACAGACTGGGCCATCTGACCAATCAGAGCAGAGTAGACCAATCACAACAGACTGGGCCGTCTGACCAATCAGAGCAGAGTAGACCAATCACAACAGACTGGGCCGTCTGACCAATCAGAGCAGAGTAGACCAATCACAACAGACTGGACCATCTGACCAATCAGAGCAGAGTAGACCAATCACAACAGACTGGGTCATCTGACCAATCAGAGCAGAGTAGACCAATCACAACAGACTGGGTCATCTGACCAATCAGAGCAGAGTAGACCAATCACAACAGACTGGGCTGTCTGACCAATCAGAGCAGAGTAGACCAATCACAACAGACTGGGCCGTCTGACCAATCAGAGCAGAGTAGACCAATCACAACAGACTGGGCCATCTGACCAATCAGAGCAGAGTAGACCAATCAGAGCAGAGTAGACCAATCAGAGCAGAGTAGACCAATCAGAGCAGAGTAGACCAATCAGAGCAGAGTAGACTCTCAGAATGGAGGGTTTAGAGAGACTGGATCCTTTATCGTTTCAGACACTGAGAGAAAAGAGGTGACACTGCGATGTATATTAAACTGATTTTTGGCCTTGGATGCATGTAAACCTGTTGTAGGAGACCTTCAAATCAGATTAAGTGATCTTTATACCATAATAGCTCCGTTGAGTTTGGCATCCTTTAGTGCTGTTGGTCCATTGGGTCACTGATCACGTAAGTGGTCGCTGGAGGTGAGAGGCGGAGTTTTCCTGGCAGGGATCTGATCCGTGCGCAGGGAACATCAGAGCAGCTGCTGCAGCCGTGCGTTGCAGAGAGGGAGTGAGAGCCAAGTGACACTTTCTCTCTGGAACAGTTGTTCTTTTTATCCTTCCTTATGTGACAGATGAGCAGAATCGTCCCTGAAGGCCTCTATCAGTACAGCTTATCCATTCATCTCTTTTTCTCACTCTCTTCGGCCCCCTTTTTCTGTCTCACTATCTGTCACGATCATCTTGTACTTCTGTTTGGTGTCATTTTCAGCATAACTAGTAACACACACATACGCTTCTGCCCTTGCTGGAAGGGGCTGGTGTACAGCTGTCTGATTATTACACTGTGTGACAGGACAGCAGAATGGTTTTCTTCACTCTTTCTCTCTCTCTCTCTCTCTCTCTCTCTCTCTCTCTCTCTCTCTCTCTCTCTCTCTCTCTCTCTCTCTCTCTCTCTCTCTCTCTCTCTCTCTCTCTCTCTCTCTCTCTCTCTCTCTCTCTCTCTCTTTCTCTCTGCGTATCTGTTCCAGACCTGTGAGCTGCCTACATAGGCAGCATTTTAAGGCATAAGCTTTAAGATGGGAATAGTTCTCTAAGTAACACTGGAGTTGCAATCATTACATAACACAGGACACCTGTCTTTGTCTTTTGATGAATATATCAAAAACCTGTGTGTGACAAACTCGAAGATGATTTTTCTGTTTTCCATTTCATTTTAACTTTAAAGTGAAACTCATGACACTGCACTATGATAGATAGATAGATAGATAGATAGATAGACAGACAGATAGATAGATAGATAGATAGATAGATAGATAGATAGATAGATAGATAGATAGATAGATAGATAGATAGATAGATAGATAGATAGATAGATAGATAGATAGATAGATAGATAGATAGATAGATAGATAGATAGATAGATAGGATAGATAGATAGATTGATATATAGATAGATATATAGATAGATAGATAGATAGATAGATAGATAGATAGATAGATAGATAGATAGATAGATAGATAGATAGATAGATAGATAGATAGATAGATAGATAGATAGATAGATAGATAGATAGATAGATAGATAGATAGATAGATAGATAGATAGATAGATAGATAGATAGATAGATAGATAGATAGATAGATAGATAGATAGATAGATAGATAGATAGATAGATAGATAGATGTGTGTCTGACCCCTGTCGAGTCATCTGCATTGCTCAAGTCTTTTATCAGTGATGTTCCTTGCTGTTCTGACACAACACACACTCCATCACTGTCACTTACTGTGAGTGTGTATGAGCATGACATCATATCCCGCATTACCATGGTTTAGTTTATTGTGATTAACAATCAGGCTTTACGGTGTGTGTGATTGCTAACTGCCCAGGGTTTAACGCTGTCGTTTGGGGAGTGTTGAGGCTGTTAAAGCACCTGTTTTAACCACAGCGTGTGTGTGTGTGTGTGATCGCTGTATCAAGACATCACACTCAGCCCTCCGGCTGTTCCTGTAGACACAGGAGGTCCCAGCGCACCTGCTCTAGTGCCAAAACACACACACACACACACACACACACACACACACACACACACACACACACACACACACACACACACACACACACACACACTTTGATAATGCCCATGATGCCAATCATTTCAAAAAGTTGCTCTGTATATTTTGGCATGCTATCGTTTACAAAAGGCAATCATCTGTAGTTTGTAAAACCAAAAGTTGCATTTACAGTGATGCACTAACAATGCACACAGTCATTTTTGCATGATAAGCGTAAACATACCAGAAAAAAATGTCCATAAAGCCAATAATTTCATGAACATCAAAAATGATTGTTTATGGAAGACCATCATTTCAAACTCAGTTTGAGTTGCATTTACAATATTGCACTTACAGTACAATGCATCATAATAATGCATGCATTATAAGTGTAAACATAACAGAAAGTGATGCAACTATCTGCAAAATACTGTTGACATGTATATTTTATATTTCATCAATATTATTTATATATTGATTCATACAATACAGATTGTTTGTGTTGCATATAGGAAAATAACAATCAATTTTTTGCTTTAAATAAAGTTAGTATATTTAGAACAATTGTGTCACTTTACCGCTCAAATGACAAATGTTTTTATATGGAAGTGCTTTAAAAAAACATGAAATCATCCAGGCTGTCATTATTTGTGCATTACAGTGAATGTGATTTTCTTTTGTGATCAACAGCAGTTTAATTCAGCTGGAATATTCTTTTAAAGATGAACAAATGCAAGACAAACTCTGATGTGCGACGGCCTAAATCTGTTAAACATTTGTCTAAGGGTGGATATTCTGTGATTTTTCTGTTTTACAAAATATGCTTGAATATTATTAATATGTTCAGTCTAACATTGTTCAAAGGAGACGTCTGATCTTCCGTTGAATTCTGAGGGGAATTTACAGTGTTTTCTGCCCGTGTTTTTTTTTGTTGTAATTACTCAACATATTTGTTTTTTGGCTTCTTTCCTCTGGCTGCAAACCTCTCCAATCCTTTCCTCCACACACACATTGAGATCATAAGAGACTTTGAGTGTTTTTGGCTTCTGGCTGCTGTTGATACGTGTCATTGTGTCACCGCTTCAAAACTGACTTGGGAATTAAAAGTTCTTTTGCTATTTTTCTTTAACGCGTTTCTTTATTTGTGACAGATCTGAACTACCGTGAGAAGTTCATCAGTTGAAAGTTTGTCATGTGCATATCCTGTTTCCTGTGGGTGTGAAGAAAAGCTGTTGATGTGTGTGACTTTGATACAGTACGACAGCAGCATCTAGCAATCTGAAAACCAGCAGCAATTACGCCTGACTATTTATTTGTGAGGATTTTTTTGCAATGCACTTCTTATTTGGGCATTAGTTTTCCTAAACAATTTAAAATATTTTAATAGCATTTAAACGTTGATGCCAAATCTGCTCACACTCCGTTTCAAAGAACTGATTCAATGATTAATTTGCATCATTAATCAAATATATGAGACATATACATGTATGTGAGATGCAACTTGATTTTTTTGAGTCAGTTTAATATAATTTAAGTTGAAATGACTTACAAATTTAAGGCAGCAACTGAACTTTTTTAAGATGAAAGAGGTGGAAATTTTTTTACAGTATACAGAACATTTTCCTTTAGTAAATAAATTGAATCAAAAAATCTATTTGAAACTATTTCATTGTAAATACATACAATAAATATCATGATATAATCTTGATTTATAATATATCATGTATGAAATAGAATCTCATATACAGTTGTGGTCATAATTATTGGCAACCTTGGTAAATATGATCAAATATGGTGGTAAAAATAAATCTGTATTTTTATTTTAAAAATTCACAAAAACCTAACCTTTCATTGAAGTAAAAGAATTGAAAGTGAGGGGTAAATCACATTATGAAATAAATGCTTTTCTCCAAAACACGTTGGCCACAATTATTGGCACCCTTTTATGAAATACTTTTTGCAACCTCCTTTTGCCAGGATAACAGCCTTGAGTCTTCTCCTGTAATTCCTGATGAGTTTGGAGATCAGAGATCAGAGATCATTCCTCCACACAGAATCTCTCCAGATCCTTCAGATTCCCAGCTCTTCTCTTCAGTTCCTCACTCATTCTCTATAGGGTTCAGATCAGGGGACTGGGACGGCCATGGCAGGAGCTTCAGTTGGAGCTCAGTCACACATCCGTGTGTTGATTTTGATGTTTGTTTTGGATCCTGATGGAAGATCCAACCACAGCCCATTATAAGATTTCTAGCAGAGATCTGTTGGTTTTTACTAGAATCCATGATGCCATGGATCTGAACAAGATGTCCAGGACCTCCAGCAAAAAATTACTCCCACAACATTAAAGACCCAGCGGTGTGTTTAACCGTGGGCATGGGGGACTTTTTATCCCTGTTTGCACCATCTGGTGGGTTTACTGCCAAAAGCTCTTTTTATAGTTTCATCTGACCACAGAATCCGGTCCCTTTTGAATTTCCATTCGTGTCTGAAGTGAATATGCTGGAGTTTGTTTTCGGGATGAGCGAGGAGGATTTTTCTTGAATCCCTCCTGATCAATATGTGGTGATGTAGGGGTTGTTTGATAAATTCTTTTAGTCTTTCTGACCCCAAGACTCGACTAATCTCTGCGATTCTCCATCTGTGATCTTGGAGAGTCTTTGTCCACTCAAACTCTCCTCCTCTCATGCATTAGGACGATACACACACACGTCCTCTTCCAGGCAGATTCAGAACATCTTTAGTTGATTGAACATCTTAATTATTTCCCTGATGGTGGAAATGGGGATTTTCAGTGCTTAAGCTGTTTTCCTACAGACACTTTCTATTGTACATTTTACATTTTACATTTAGGCATTTAGCAGACGCTTTTATCCAAAGCGACTTACAACATAGGAGTACAGGAAGCGATCGGTCATGAACAGGCGCAAAACGCAAAAGTGCCTTAAATACTAAGTTTGGTTATTACATAGAATAAGCTTAAGCTAGAATAAGGAAGGAATAAAAGAGAAGAGTTTTTTATTTTATTTTATTTTTTTTTATGATAAGTGTTCACGGAAGAGATGAGTTTTTAGCTGTCTTTTGAATGATGACAGTGATTCTGCCATCCGGATGGAGGTAGGAAGATTGTTCCACCAGCCAGGAACGGTGAATGAAAAGTTCTGGAGAGGGATTTCATGCCTCTCTGTGATGGTACCATAAGCCTCGCTCCTTACCTGAGCGAAGGCTTCTGGTAGGGGTGTAGCTTCGTAGGAGCGTGTCGTAAATATGCTGGTGCCGAGCCTGTGGTGGATCCATAAGCGAGTGTCAAGGCCTTGAACTGAGAGATGAAGAGAGGTGTGACATGGGCCCTTTTGGGCTCATTGAATACAAGGACGATGCTGCAGCATTCTGAATCAATTGAAGAGTTTTGATTGCACACGATGGAAGACCAGCCAGAAGCGCATTGCAGTAGTCAAGCCTAGAAATGACAAGGGCCTGGACGAGAAGTTGTGTTGCATGCTCTGTAAGGAACGGTCTGATCTTCCTGATGTTGTGCAGAGCAAAGGAATGTTGTGCAGAGCAAAGATTGTGAAGCTCAACAATCTTTTACTGCACATCAGAACTATATTCTGTGGTTTTAATCATTGTGATGAATGATTATCTATCTTTGTGTTTCCTCATATTTATATTCCTGTGAAACAAGATGTCATAGCTGGACAATTTCATGTTCCTAGTCACCCTGGTGTGATAACAAATGTAAATATTAATGGGACAATACTTCAGAGATATTTTACTCATAAAAAATTGTGGCCAATGTGTTTTGTAGAGAATCATTTATTTCATCACGTGATCCACAACCCCACACACACACACACACTTTCCATTCTTTTACTTCAATGAAAGATTTGATTATTGCATATTTTTTTAATGATAGATCAATAGGATAAACAATGCAGATTTATTTTTACAGCCATCTTTGCTCATATTTACCAGTGCCAATAATTCTGACCACCACTGTGTAATATCTCAATATTGCAGTATCTCATTTAGGCTATAATATTTCAATGGCTTGAAAAATGAAATATCATGATATAATCTTGATATATAATTTCTCATATATATAATATCAGAGGATCGTAATATCTCAATGGCTTGAAAAATGAAATATCATGATATAATCTTGATATTTAATATCTCATTTATATAATATATACAATATCTGAATGGCTTGAAAAATATTGATATATAGTTTTTTTAGCCATTGCCCTGCCCTACTAGCTTGATTCTTTACATTGTACAGTATGTGAATTCTCCTTGCCATGTAAAAAATGTTATGACAACTTATTTTTACGTTGCTTTATCTCATCAAAATAAGTTAAGCAATTTTCAACTTTTTTTACTTTAAGTTATACAAGATTCAACTTATTTTTTAAGTCAGTTGATCAGTATATGTTGAAATCTAAGTTGATCGTACTTAAGAAATTAAGGCAGCAACTTTTTTAACATTGTGGACAGTAACAATTTATTTCGATGGTCCACTGCAGACATTCTGCTAATTTTTCCCATGACATGTCAACTTATTCTACAAATCCGAACCCTAACCTAACCTTAGTCTACTGTAACCCTTTCCTTTGGTCTGTATATGTTTGTGTGTCTCTGTATTTGTAGTGTTTCTGGGTTTGTTTTCCAGGCAGTAAACGCTCATTAGTGGTGAAAGCGGCCCACAGGGCTCTTTCAATCAGTCGGCCAGATGTTTGCTGCTCTCTTTACAACGAGAAACCCAACCCACACAACATGCTCACAGGTACAAAAGCACAGATTGATTTCCAGCTCAAATACATTTTCAAAAGACGTCAAAGTCATAACACAAAGGAGAATTCTGAAGCGAACACATTCTAAAGATTCTAAAAATGAAGGTTCCAATTAGAACACAGGAGCTTTTTACTGTTTGAGTAGAACTTTTTTAAGTGCCACAAAGAACTTTGTGTTAGCCAATTTCTGTACTGGTGCTCCAAAAGCACCAGTAGGAAGTCTGGATGTGTATCAGTCACTCATATCCGTGGTAATGATAGAAATCTGATCTAAGATTGGCATAGAGAGGTTCTCTGTGGTTTGGAGCTGCTCTCATTGTGGAGCCATGACAGATCAGTTGAGTGTTGTGAAGCTGTCTCTCTAATGGCTGATGGGTTTGCTTTGATTGAGCAGTTCTGGATCAGTTTTGTTTCGCTTTATGAGAACACATTAGCTAGATCTGAGTAGATCACCCAGAGGAAATTGTTATTGCTCAGAGGTAGCTCTTTTAAAGCTCAAGAGACTTAATGGAGTTCTCAGATGTGCTGTGTTTAAGTATCAGCCGTGTCAGATGTTTGTTTTAAAGGTGCTTTGGATGGATAAAAATAGATGGTTTGTTGAACAGAGTATAGAGTTTAGAATAGATATAATAAATTATATTCTGCATGGAGAAACAATGCCTGTTTTAGGGCCATTAATATTTTTGATGTGAGACAGTATTTACAGGACAATTAAGCACTAATTAAGTATTAACAATAAAAATCACAACTCCCTGACCGTCCTGGGGCGTGTTTATCGTACAACGACGTTATTCTCTGCTTAACTACCATAGTATGTTGAAATCAATTCAATTCGGCCCCACTTTATATTAGGTGGCCTTAACTACTATGTACTTACATAAAAAAATAAGTACAATGTACTTACTGTGTTCATATTGTGTTGCAAAACACCTCTGCTGATATTGAGGTGGGATACAGGTAGGGTTAGGGACAGGTGTGGTGGGGTGGATAAGTTTAAGGGTAGGGTTAGGTGTAAGGGAACCGTCAACTGTGTAATTACAAATGTAACTACAGAAATGAATTACAGATGTAATTACATGCAGGTATTTTTTTAAATGTAAGTACAATGTAAAAACATGTATGTACACAATAAGTGCAATCTATCAAATTATTAATTAAAATGTTAGTACATAGTAGTTAAGGACACCTAATATAAAGTGGGTCCAGATTGGCTAACAATCTATTATTAATCAATTTAATAATTGATGTAAGGCACAGAAATAAGTGAAATAAGAATACAAGTTGAGCTGCAGAGCTGCATCATCTGAAGTCCTCGTAGGAGTTGAAGTTGGAGTCGTCTCTTCACAGGTGTTGGTCATCTGCAGTCTTTATGGACTCTCTAGTTTACCTCGGGATGGGTATTCCGTGATAAAACAGAACAGGAAAATAATTAGCGTAGCTGCTGTCCAAAGCATTAAGCAAGGACTATCATGTTCACTGATATAACTGGAGTACAAGGTTATGAGATACATTATACGAATGCATGGCTAAAGAGGTGCGTCTTTAATCTAGATTTAAACTGGGGAAGTGAGTCTGAGCCCCGAACATAATCAGGAAGGCTGTTCCATAGTTTAGGTGCCAAATATAAAAACGCTCTCCCTCCTTTAGTGGACTTATACATCCTAGGTACTACCAGAAGGCCAGAGTTTTGTGATCTTAAAGATCGTGATGGGTTATGAGGTGATAGAAGATCTGTTAAATACACAGGAGCTAAACAGTTTAGGGCCTTATAGGTCAGTAGCAATACTTTATAATTGATACAGAACTTGATAGGTAACCAGTGTAGAGATGATAAAATTGGTGTTATATGATCATATTTTCTTGACCTTAAAAAACTCTAGAAGCTGCATTTTGGACTATTTGTAGCTTGTTTATTGAGGATGCAGAACATGCATTTCAGTAATCTAGTCTAGAGGTCTTGAATGCATAAACTAACTTTTCTGCATCAGAGACGGATAACATGTTCTGAGGTGGAAGAAGGCTGTTTTTGTAACATTCGAAATATGATTTTCGAAAGACAAGTTGCTGTCTAATATAACACCCAGGTCTTTAACTGTAGAGGATGAAGTAGCAGTACATCCTTCTAAGAGAATTATATTCGAGGAGATTCTGTGTACAGTTTTTTGGTCCGATAAGTAAATAAGTATTTTAAAAGGAGAAAATTACAGGTCATCCAATATTTTATATCTTTAACACACTCTGTCAGCTTGGATAATTTCAAGATTTCATCTGGTCGAGCTGAAATATATAACTCAGTATCATCGGCATAACAGTGGAAACTAATTCCATGTTTTCTTATAATGTTACCAAGTGTCAGCATATATTGAGAATAACAGAGGGCCTAACACAGATCCTTGTGGCACTCCATAATTTACAGACAATATCTTAGATTTTTCCCCATTTAAATAGACATAATGAAATCAATTAGCTAGTCACGACTGTTTCCCAAAGCCATAATGTCGCAAATCTGTCGTTCAACCACGTTGGTCAATGATGTCACGTATAGGTGGTGGAATAATAACAAATGCTTTTAATTAATTAGTTTGAGATTGAATACAGACTAGAATTTTTTTTTTTTTTGCTATAAATTATGGACAGGGCATCTGACGACTAAGTCTATTTTCTCAGAAATTTTGCTTTATTTCCAGATTCAATCATAGGCCTTATGTCCTAGAGCACGTACACATATGTACACTCTTCAAAAAAGGTGCTTTTAATCTCTTGACAAACTAAAAAGACATAAATTACATTTGTATGTATTCAAAATAAAAGACATAGATTGAACTAAATGTCCCTAAATGGGAAAACGCACCACAGGGTTTAGTTATGGTTGATGAATCTAGCTGAATGGAGAAGTTGATGAAGTGTTGGGTTGTTTGAGACCACAAGCAGCTCTGTCTTTGCAAGGTTGAGTTGAAGGTAATGGTCCTTCATCCAGCCAGAAATGTTAGTCAGGCAGGCTGAGATGCAAGCAGCTACCGTCGGATCACCTGTCTGGAATGAGGGGTAGAGTTCTGTGTAATTAGTGATGCTACCATGGTTTCTGAATGACAGATCCTAGTGATGACATGTAGATGGAAAAGAGAAGTGGTCCAAGCACTGAGCCCTGAGGCACCCCCGTAGCTAGATATTTTGACATTTATGAGACACCGTTTCCCTGCTGTTCACGGAATTTTATAGCTTTCAATGTTTTCACTTTGTGGATTTGTGAATCTCCAGAGGAAGCAGAAACAAGCGATAGCATATGCAAATTAATGTAATCATTATTAAACAGCATATAAATCAAAACTAATGTTACTGGCCGAGGATGAGCTTCAGAACTGTGAAGCTTTGGGGGTGTTGATGGACACCATTTACTCCATCTGTGTTTTGATCATCGGTCCGAATTTTTCTGCTTTTTGCTCAAAATGTTGCTTTTTTGATGAAACTTACCCACATTTGAGTGTTGATCAAAAAAAATGCATGCAGCTAGTATAAAACTTTTTTTGTTTGTTTGATTAAAAGCAGAGGGTCTGTTCAGAGTAAACTTATTTTAATCAGTTATCGAGCTCGGTATGAACACTGATCACAGACGAAGATGTAGGCTGACTGCTCACTAAAAAAAAACCCTCAGTCATCATGTTTTCAATTCATTTTAAGTTTGATTTTTGATGTGACAAAACATGGTAAAGTAATATCTAAATTGCTGAGTTAACTTTTTAATCTTCCCATTAAATGCTATCATTTTGTTCATTTAGACTGAAGTTGGAACGTGCACGAAAACAAGAGGCGGGATTTATCACAAACCAACCATGTCCAATCATTAGAGCCATTGCTTCCTCCCACGTGACTTTTTCCCATTAATTCTCATTACTCTCCAGCCACTAAATTCACTGCACACTTTGTGGTGTCTATTAAAACTCAATGGGGACAGAGGAGGCATGCCTATTGTAACTTTACCTGCGGGTGTCACTGTTAGACGGTGTTACTTTAGAAAAACGAGTGATTTATACGCTTGTTGATGTCACATTTTGTAATATTTTAGTTGTTTTATTATTCAAATATGGATCTGCCTCCCTTGCCTCCTTGAATGAAACGCCCCAAAACACTGGTGGGGAAACAGTTAAGGCCAAAGTGTACTTCACTTTTTATGTGTACGCGAGGGTCATAGTCTCACTTCAGGAGTTTCCAAGTCGTCATCTGATTGGTTGAATTCTAGAGGATGTACGCGTGGTGTGTCTTCAACGGTCCGCCTGGAAAAAAAAAACGTGACGTCAAACTCCCTCGTAGAAGAAGAACGCGGCCATGTTTACAGCTGTGACAATGAGCGCTTACTATGACTAAACACTGCATTTTCAAAAATATGTGAAGTTCGTGGCTCCATTGTTGCAGTAAACTTGCACAACGTTCTTGAATGAATAATTGATAGATACACGGGAGTCTGTTACTGCTTTACATTTTCACGCCCCTAAACATGACACGGAACAAAACGAACTGTGATTGGTTGTGTTACATGTCAGTCAAACGTCCCCTAGACCAATGAAAGCCGCGATAGAGTCCAGAACTTCTGCTGTCAGTATGTACACAGGCGGATTTTTGTACATGTATATTTAATTTATTTGCAGTATTTACATGAGTTTTAGTCGAGAGATTGCTCAAAACTGTGCATGCGCCGAATGCCTGTGTATGTGTACATGTCAAAATTAAGTATTCTTTGCAAGGCTGTGCATTCGTACACATAAAAAAACTTTAATGTAGTAGTATAATGTTAAACTTGAAAGTAAAGTATACTTTGGGCTTTTAACTATTGCATAATACTTAGCCCACATTTTTAACACATTATTTCAAATCTTTCTAGGAACCTCTGAAAGGTTCTATATATGAAGCGCCTGAAAGAACCCTTTAAAGTTCTGTAAGAGTGTAGCCAAACGAATTTAAATAATAAAGATCTCATGTATGATTTCTGTTTCTTAGACAGGAGGATTCTGGTCAAGGATTCAGTCTGATCTGCTAATGCTGTCCAGGAGCTTATATGAATAAAGCATGTGAAAGAGTGCTGAACCCACGCTCACCTGAGAATGATGGATTATTCCTCCAGTACATAGCCCTCAGTGCGTATGTGTGTGTGTGTGTGTGTGTGTGTGTGTGTGTGTTTTAGCCTGCTGGGAACAGAAAGAACTGATGTGACATGAACCAGAACAAACAAGAGTGTTATGCACTCAACAGCCCAGTTCAGTGTGTGTGTGTGTGTGTGTGTGTGTGTGTGTGTGTGTGTGTGTGTGTGTGTGTGTGTGTGTGTGTGTGTGTGTGTGTGTGTGTGTGTGTGTGTGTGTGTGTGTGTGTGTGTGTGTGTGTGTGTGTGTGTGTGTGTGCGAATGAGATGGATTTAGATGGTGATTATGTTGTCAGTGTCATTGTGATGCACAGTACATTCTCAGCATTTTACATATATGCACACGTACATACTAAAACATGCACAGAAAACCCCACAGTTGTTGTCTTCTGTCTATCAGTGAATTATTTTAGGCAGGCACACTTTTAGGTATGCACATGCAAATATGTAAACACAAGAGATTCTTTCTACACAAGTGGAGATTTGATGGATGCAATGCATGAGAAAAATCATTTGTGAGGGTGTGGAAAGAGACGGGTCAGTTTGAAATCAAGCAAAAATACTGTGAATTAAACGCAATCAATTATGCAATATGCTTATGCTTTCATCTATGTCCTTGTGTCCTTTTTTCTTGTTGTTGTTGTTTTTAAAGCAATTAGTACCTCTATTCAGCAAGGATGCATTAAATTGAACAAAAGTGACAGGAAAGACAATTTATTTCAGATAAATGCTGTTCTTTTGAACTAATCATCAAAGAATCCTGGAATAAAAAACGTTTTTCAACATTGATAATAATCATAAATGTTTCTTAAGCAGCAAATCATCATATCAGAATGATTTCTGGAGGATCATGTGACACTGAAGACGGTTATTTTAAATGGTAATAATATTTTACAATACTACAGTTTTTACTGTATTTTTGATCAAATAAATGCAGCCTTGGTGATCAAAAGAGTCTTCCCAACTACTGTTATGCTCATACTAATGCTAATGTGTCCATGCTGCAAACATATGTTTTTGCAATGTGTTATGAATTTCAAAAACAACACAAATACAAATGAACTAGTGTGACACTTGCGTTCACATGCTTGCATATGTGTATATGGCATGTCTGTCTGCTTTAGTGTGTTTTTGGCTTTAGAAATCTTATCACTATAACCATTCCTCTCTCTCTCTCTCTCTCTCTCTCTCTCTCTCTCTCCACCTCTCTGTTTGTCTCTCGCTCATTTAAAATGGGAGCAGTTTCAAATAGTTGCCTCATCCCTGAATGACTGCACCAGAGAACCTGTCCTTAAATAATCTCTCTCTCACACACACACATGCCTTTTCTTTTTATCTTTCACCACCATCCTCTTCATCATCATTTAATCTTTTTCTTCTGTCACTCTTTCGGGAGTTTAATGATTTCACTCACCGTAGCGTTTAGATTTCAGAGCGTGTGTTTCCTCTGGTAGATTCCTTCACACATACACACACACACACGGATATACAGAGAGAGAGAGAGAGCTCATTAGTTTTGGGCCCGAGCTGCTGTTAATTAAATAAATTCTGGGTTAGTGTGTGTGTGTGTGTGTGTGTACGGGAGGATTGTGTAATGTAGAGGGCGTCCCTGCCTGCGGAGAGAAGCGAATCATTACACACACACATACACATGCACGCACGCACACACACACACACACACACACACACACACACACACATGGTCTGTCTCTGCTTGCAGTTCAGGGCTGATAATTAGTGCAGAAGGAGGAATATTTTACATCTGTTGGCAAACACACACACACACACAAACTTTCGTAAAGGCCTCTAAATTGGCCGGGATCAAACATTCCCTTGGTTTAAACAGACTTTCCTCAACAAAACAAGCTGCACACATACAAATACAGTAGCGGTTTGCCAGTGGATGCTAGTTGATGTGGGAGGTGATGGTTTGCTACAGACATTTTGTGATTTTCATCTCTCTCACACACACACACACACACACACACACACATAGTGTTTAGTCTCAGTGATATTTAATTGCAGTGGGACACACGTGTATGTACAGTATTCAGATCCCCTGAAGGTGTGTGTGTGTGACTGAGTGGGCATGTTTTTGTGAAATATCAGGACACAAATGTGTATAATGACATGGGTATGACATAGGTATTACAAAAAGAGGGTGAAATATGAGGACGTTCCCCATGTCCTCACTTTTCAAAATGCTTATAAATCACACAGGATGAGGTTTTTTTCACAGAAAGTAAACTGCACAGTCTCCTGTGATGGGTAGGTTTAGGGGCAGTGTGTGTGTGTGTGTGTGTGTGATGGGTAGGTTTAGGGGCAGGGGCAGTGTAGGGGGATAGAAAATACGGTTTGTACAGTATAAAATGCATTAGGCCTATGGAATGTCCCCACATTTCACAAAAACAAACGTGTGTGTGTGTGTGTGTGTGTGTGTGTGTGTGTGTGTGTGTGTGTGTGTGTGTGTGTGTGTGTGTGTGTGTGTGTGTGTGTGTGTGTGTGTGTGTGTGTGTGTGTGTGTGTGTGTGTTTTTTGGTCCCCATGAGGAAAACATCTTATAAATCACACTAAGTGATGTTTTGAAAATGTAAAAATGCAGCATATCTCCTGTGATGGGTAGGTTTAGGGGCAGGGGCAGTGTAGGGGGATAGAAAATACAGTTTGTACAGTATAAAATGCATTACGCCTATGGAATGTCCCCATAAAACATGGAAACACAACATGTGTGTGTGTGTGTGTGTGTGTGTGTGTGTGTGTGTGTGTGTGTGTGTGTGTGTGTGTGTGTGTGTGTGTGTGTGTGTGTGTGTGTGTGTGTGTGTGTGTGTGTGTGTGTGTGTGTGTGTGTGTGTGTGTCTTTTAAACTCACCTAAAATACATTTTAAACTTACCTAAAATGCAACAGACCTTCTATGGGGATAAAGTGCATTTTTATTGTAATGCTTATGTTCAGCTGGTGCATTATGAATAATCTCTCTGTCTCTCGTTGCAAGTGATGTTTCTATCTTTTGGTAAACCCTATCAAAGCTGATGTTTCTCATACTGTATATTGAGATGATCTGGTGAACTTCCTGTGACACACACACGCACACACAGAGCAGGTGTGTGCACTTACTGTACTGTATGGTGGGGTGAAGGTCAGGGCAAGGTGAAACTGATGTATGTGTGTTGTGGCATCTGGAAGAAAGTGATGAGGAAAATACATCAAATGTTGATGATACAATTTTCCCTCATGGCAATATGCATGGAGAAACTCAAACTTCAATCGACAGTAAGACAGACCACATCTGTCCCAGATGACACTCAGAAAAACAAAATTTGTGCAAAAGAGATTAAATTTCAGCTTGGACAAGCTGCATTATACAGCTTTGCTTGATTTATTATATTATATTTATTATATTATAAATTGAATATGTGGACTTATATTGATTTTAGTTACAATTATTTTACTTTTTGTGAGAAGAAAGCACAAAGTAGTATGAGACACATGAATCTCTGTGTGTGTGTATATATATATATATATATATATATATATATATATATATATATATATATATATATATATATATATATATATATATATATATATATATATATGTGACACACACACACAAACACACACACACACACACACACACACACACATTCAAAATCAGCACAACTGTTTCCCAAAATGATAATAATAAGAAATACGTATTGACCAGCAAATCAACTTATTTTAATATATAATCTAGAGCAGAGGAGACGTGTTCTCTGGAGAGACCAATCACGCTTCTCTGTCTGGCAATCCCATGGACGAGTCTGGTTAATGTTCTCGAGGATAATGTTCTTGCCTGACTGCATTGTGCCAAGTGTAAAGTTTGGTGGAGAGGGGATTATGGTGTGGGGTTGTTTTTCAGGGGTTGAGTTTGGCCCCTTAGTTCCAGTGAAAGGAACTCTTAATGCTTCAGCATACCAAGACATTTTGGACAATTTCATGCTCCCAACTTTGTGGAAACAGTTTGTGGATGGCCCCTTCCTGTTCCAACATGACTGCACACCAGTGCACAAAGCAAGGTCCATAACGACATGGATGAGCAAGTTTGGTGTGCAGGAACTTGACTGGCCTACACAGAGTCCTGACCTCACAATTGTTCATCAAAAATGGTCAATAATTCCCATAAACACACTCCTAAACCTTGTGGAAACCCTTCCCAGAAGAGTTGAAGCTGTTAGAGCGGCAAAGGGTGGGCCAACTTCATATTAAACCCTACGGATTAAGAATGGGATGTCATTAAAGTGTGTGTGTGAGTGTATTTTTATATTTTTTGTATTTTTATACAATGTATTTTTATATTTTTTATTTTTCATTACATTTATTTTATAACTTGATTGTAGTTGAGAAAAGCTGCTGTGCATTTTTCTGTCAAATTCCTCTCTTCTCCTCAGTCCATGATTTGATTTTTAACTACGCTTTTTTTAGTCATGTGAAAACACAATGTGACAGTAAATTGAGATGTTTTGAAGTTTTGGCATGGCCTGTCATCTTCTCTGGACTGGCAGCTCTCGTCCCTCTTACACACATTGTCTCTCTTTTGTCTTTTTCTTCAGCAGATGAGATGATTGATCAGGGTGGAGAGAGACAGACAGAGAGAGTATCCGATGGCAGGGGTTTGACAGCAAACACCGCAGGAACAAACACTCGCTCTCATTTCAATCACTCTCTCAGACGATGGCCAAGTGGTAAGACTTTCACCAGAAGATTCATCGTGTGTGTGTGTGTGTGTGTGTGTGTGTGTGTGTGTGTGTGTGTGTGTGTGTGTGTGTGTGTGTGTGTGTGTGTGTGTGTGTGTGTGTGTGTGTGTGTGTGTGTGTGTGAGAGAAAGAGCGAGTTCATGTTTCGTGACACACTGTGATAACCAAGGTCATCCCGACAGGCCTGCTGGGCGTGTGTGTGTGTCCTTGTAGGACAGATCCGGAGGTGGGCATGTCAGGACGTTTCTGATCTGAGAGGAAGTCAGGCGATCTTTTGTGCCCGTGTGTGTCAGGAGAGATCACCTGACTGTCAGGTAAGCTGAGCATGAGAGATGATAACGAGGTGGTGATGATGTCAGAGTGTCTGTTGAGTGTATTCAGCTGTCCGTCTCGTCAGCACACATGTGAAACACACGCTAAGACAAACTTCCTCATGCAACTTCCGTGAAGGCCGGATGTGTTCCAACTTTTCCCATGGTCAGTATTTTTCCCATAAGCCATCATTAACTAATTCCCGTCAGCGGTTTTCTAAAAAGTTGCCAGCTACCATCAGCATTTTTGATCCTTTCCACAAAGCCCCCTGAATATTTTGTTGTATGAATATCTGAACATGCAATATATCAAAAGAAAGAACAGGAGCTTCTGCTTTATTTTTATTTTTATCAACACTTGAATGTGGCTTAGTTTAATAATATAAAAAAAGCTGAGAATCATGTCAATGTGCAAAATGCTTTTATCGCTTGTTTCTTCTCCTTTCTCGTCTGTGTTTTGATCTGAAGATGTGTAATAGCGCTCCCTATCGTTTAACAGTGAAAACACGGAAAAAACAGAAAATTCCTTCAGTGCCGGGGAAAGAGTTAACAAAACCAATACTTAAAAAAAAAAATTTGTTAAGGACTCAAATGCGGGACTGACAATCGTATTCTGTTGCTGTGTGAACATGGCCTTTATCTAAAGTCTCTTGTACATTACGTGTGCACTCTCGATGCTGGCTGCAGTTCACTTAACGGCCACTGGTGTCGCTAATAGTTTCTGAATTCTACATATCGACCCTTTAAATGCCCACTAAAGTGTCTAGAAACGCATGATTTTTTCCCCAAACCAGATGAGTGCAAACCACACCCCTTACGCCAAAACTAAGCCCCGCAGCGTTGACTCACGCCTATGACTCGATTTCATTGGTCAACTCTGTCAGCTGATCGATGATCACTGAAACACAAAAGGGAAGCTCGTGTTTGTGTACTAAAATAAAAGTAACTCTTTTATTTTATATTTATTCACATATTTATGTGAATGTTTTCATTTATTTATTTTGGGCACTCGTTAACACTAGCAACTGCACAGAAAAGGCACACTAATTTTTATTTACGTAGCTTAATGCATTATTTTTATTCATCTTATGCAACGTTTTAATGTTTTATAAGTTACACAGAATATACAAAAAAGGTGCATTGCATTAAGCTACGTAAATAAAAAAGTGCCTTGTCCGTGCAGTTGCTATAGTGTTAACGAGTTTCCAAAATAAATACGACACACACACACATAAACACAAAAGGAGCTTAACAGTTAGGGTACTGTATAGAACAAAAATCTACAAACACAAGAAAAAGGTTTATCAAAAAAACATTATTTTCAAATCTTTAATTGATTTGTCATTCTTATAGTTTTATCTAATTGTTCACACAAAAGCTGAAAAAAATATTAGATATTATTCTTTTTAAAAACATATATATACCATGGGTACATTAAAAAAAACCCCTGCAAATACTTCTAATAATACAATAATACAATGATACTGAAACATGAAAAAGGAGCTGCAGAAAAATCTCACCGTTTGTCAGTATCGGATTCATCACCGATCTTGCTGATGTCTAAACTTTTCTCCTCAGGTGAACCCGTGACAGAGGCGACCAATGAAATCGAGGCATTGACGTGAGGGGCGTGGTTTGCTCAACTGGTCCGGGAAAAAATATCACGCTCTTGAAACACAAAGAATTATCCAATGTGTTGATGTAATTGACGTGATCCACTGAAACAGAAAGACAGGGCGGGACATATCTAACAGCCCCTCCCCTTTTTTAAATAGCCAATAGCATTTAGTTTATATCACAGCTCGGCCAGAGCTATTTAAGATCAGTAAAGCCGCATTTTTCTCCTATAATCTCTAACTGTATCTCCTCCTATTATCCTCCATGTTGCTGTAAAATAGCATTCTGTGCAGAATTCAAACCGGTCCGATACGGTTTTTCATCATATGATCCGCTCTGTGCTATCGTTTCTCTGGACTGGAGCTGCAACGGTTTCCGTGACATTAACGTGAAACCAGACTTTATTTGCCCCAATGGAAAGCATATTTACACTGAATCATTCCCTACCCCCTATATATGCACTACGTGCCAGTTAGAAAACAGTAAATGAGTGAACAAGTGAATGATTTTAGATGCAGCATCTATTTATATTGTAGGGGGTGTGTCTTCAGATTCTACAGAGCATTTGATTGGACAGAAAATCTGACGAGAAGCTGAAGTGCAGAGTGATCATCATTGAGAAACTGTATGTTTTGAATGCTTATCTTCTAAATGTGAATTTTGTCATTGTTTTGGAGCTTATAGATAACAGTAAGGCCAACATATTCACACTAAAAGCCAAAAAACTTCATGGGGACTTTAAGGAGCACATATATTAAAGAAATCGTACAGGTTATTTTCAGTGTGTTGCTGATTTTTAATCAAATTTAAGCCTCAAACTATTTTTGTTCTACTAAAGTTCAAATATTGATTGTGTTTACTAAAAAGCATTTTATTTTTGAAATATAAGACATTTTAATAAATAAAAAGATTTTTATGGTTAAACAGAGAAAAAATATATTGATTAGGCTATTATTATATTATAAATATTTCACAATTGTATTAAAAATATAATAAAGTGTATTGTAGCACAGAGCCTCTAATGATAATCATGTACAAAATGTGTAATGTCCTAATGCAAAATATAATTTCTTATTTTTTTCTTTTTGGTTTTGAGATGAAACATTGCTTGGAAACAGTGAAATATTCCTTTAAGGTTATGACTGGATCTGTTGTGTTTCATTCTGCCTGATGCACACCTGAACTTAAACAACCTGGAGGTTTTTAAAAGAGGTTTTCAGTGACTTGAAGTGTTACAGACAGAGATGTCAGTGACATGACACGCGTCATGCTCGCATCACATCTGTCACCCCCATTAATGCCCCCTGCTTGAAAGCTCTGTGACGAACTTTGGGCAGATTTCTAAACCGTCCTGCTGGGTTTTTATTTGTCTACATTCACTGTTCACTCTTTCATTCCCTTATATAAGGCTGCGTGCGTGCGTGCGCGTGCGCGTGTGTGTGTGTGTGTGTGTGTGTGTGTGTGTGTGTGTGTGTGTGTGTGTGTGTGTGTGTGTGTGTGTGTGATCTGTGAGAGACTGTGAGAGACTGGAGATTAGGACTGAGATTATGCACCGCTGGATTAATCTGACCCCGATGCAGCAGTGACCATGTGATCATGAGAGAATAAATGACGTACTACCATATTAATACTTAATACATGGCATCCTACAAAATCTTCCCTAACTCTGATTTGACTTTTTAATACACAATAACCATATTTATTTATTTATTTGTTATTATTACTTCTCTCTATAACATTTATGATCATGAGTGTTGTTATTGTTAAATAAATCTATTAAAAGAAATTGAAAATTTAAATAAAGCTGAAATAAAAACATGTATAAAAAATAAATTAAAAGCTAATTTAATATGAATAAATGCTAAAATACTAAAATAATATATAATTAATATTAATAACTATAAAAATGAGCTTGCATCTTTCTTTCTTTTTTAATAAGAACTGATTAAAGGAAGTTTTGAGTTCTGAATCTTACAGAATGTTTTTATAGCCTCTCATATCAAAAGATCAATGAATGATTTCTCAAGTCATGACCCATAAGTCTCCAGAAGTTTTAATATTTAAATATGTAAAAATGTGTAGTTTTTATTGGAAAATCTCCAGAATCTTCTCCGGTAAGAAATTCTGATCAATTGTAAAAATGTAAATAATTGTAAAATAATGTTATAGGCAGGAGAGACTCGTTGTGGCGCCCTCTTGTGGAGTATAATGGAGTCAAAATAAACTCCCAAAAAGGTGCAGACCAAGTTACTATATGATGTCAAGATAAAGCCAGAATCCTTGTCCTAGTGGTCACATGACCTTCTCTCTCTCTTTGGCATTAGTGTATCGCACACATATCGTACAGTTCTGACCTCCTGGAAACTGTGCGTCTCTGACACTCTGTCTTGTGATTCTGCTGACACAGATCCATACGTGCCAAACACCACATCTGTGTGTGTGTGTGTGTGTGTTTGTGTGTGTATGTGTGTGTGTGTGTTTGATCAGGACAGCAGTAAACTCACCCCTGTCATTGATAGCATTGATAAATCAAAGACAAATTTGTCTCCACAGTAACAGTCAGACACACACACACACACACACACACACACACACACACACACACACACAGGAGTTGTTTGAGGTTTAAATCGTTTGACCTTAGCTATAGACCTGCATGCATCATTTGACATTTGGCAACATTTAGACAAGTTCATCTAAAATTATTTTATTTTTAAGCTTTACACACACACACACACACACACACACACACACGACATGAACACAAACATTTCTCATCAAATGATCTGCACATTCATTTTATAGATCTATACTGTATATCAACTATTGACTCATTTGGCTCTGTTGAGACTTGAGACATAAATGAGAACATAAAGTCCACTGAAATATAAAATAGCAAAATTTTGTCTTTGTTTAATTGTCATTGATTTTTTACACAACTAAGTGACTCAAACTAAGGCGCGCGTGTGTGTGCACATGTGTGTGTGCACGCACATTGTATGTGTATGTGTGTGTGCGTGTGTGCTCACCCGTGTATGTGTGTGTGTAACTAGGATATTCAGTATGAATGAGCCCTCAGGCCCTCAGATGGTGTGTGTTTGTCAAGGTCAAGATAATGTATTTAACGAGGCATCACCATCTTAATGACCCACCGTTAATTAACTCTTCACAGATTCACTCTTTTTCTCTCCCTACATCCCTACTAAATAGTGTGCGGAATTGAAATTATGTGCTTTCCAAATCATAGTACATACTAAGGTATGGATGGTGTGCTATTTCACTTTAATCTGTGAAGTGTTTCCTCTTTTTTTCACTACTGTTTTTAGTTCCAAATTAACCAAATTTAAATGATAAATCAATACATCATCAGACCTTCTTCCAAAATGTGTTTCTGTCGTACCCTGATTCACTATTTTAAGCTTGATATAAGTGTTTATATTTTAGACATGTTGGGACGGTTTTCTCTGGAAATTGTGTATATATGCGTCACTTGTCATATCCGTAAATAGAGAAAAGTTGCTCCGGCTGCTTGGGATTGGCATAAGTTAGTTGTCACAAAGAGTGAGAAAAGTTGACATAGAGCCGCTAAATCTCCAACCTAAACAAATGCCAAACAGAGCAGAGTCTGTGGCAGAGCTCGTAATAAAACAAGAATCAACATCGGCTTGACTTTTCAGAGATGACGAGAATGGAGGGATTGGAAATGTTGTAAAAGTGATTTGTTTTTATTACTCAACAGGTGATTAAGTTATTTTATTGAACAGATAAATTGCCACATGTAGCTATCTAACAGAGTTCAATTGTAAAGCATTATATATATTGTAAGGGCTCATATTCATCCGCTCATATTCGTCACGCAGAGCTGAAGCACAACCAAAACAATGTTTTTCCTCAAAATGCATGTAGTTTTGTTTTTAAACCTGCTTGTGTGTAATTTATTACTGAAGCATTTATCCGTTGTATCGAGTGCCATGGGCAAAGCCCAGTTTCAGTTAAACTAAAGTTAGTGTAAATTAAAGGAAATTAGTTCTTACAACTCAAAAAAACAATAAAACCGTTCAGTTTACTTGAAATATGCCAGTGCTGTGAACTCAAAAGAAAAAAATACTCATAACAGTTATTTTAACTAAACTAATTGGTTTAATTTAAGTTTTTCCTACTCAAACCAATTAAGTATTTTGAGCTTTAGAGTTTACAGTGTAGGAGGTAATATTATTCATACTGTAATTTATCTTTGGCTTTGGCTTAGGGTTAGGGTTAGGGTTAGGGTTAGATGTGAGGTGTGATTAGGGCTAGAATATGATGTGAACATGTCCTACTGAAAATATAACATTTTAACTGCTCAAATGAACAAACTGATCACGATTCAACAGTCAGTAAAATGAACTGATCTTCCCATCACTACTGTGTATGGGTAAGGTTACACACAACAAACACTTCATTTTTAAATCTATTCAAATAGAAAACAGCTATTTTATAATGGTTTTAGTTTTAGACAATAACAACAGTGACATGAACTCAAACATTTCTCATCAAATGATCTGAGCTGCTCTGCACATTAATTTTATAGCAGTGTATATAGAACTATTGACTCATTTCTATTATAAGAGATGCAAAATTGAGACATAATGAGGCATAAATGAAAACAGAAAACATTTGGCTGATCAAGATTCAACATTCAGTAAAATAATCTGATCTTCCCATCACTACTGTGTATAGGTAGGCAAGAGGTTATTTACGTATAATCAAATGTGTAGCAACTATTATAATCACTGCTGGGGATTTATTTCAGAACAAACACCTAAGCGAACACAGACGTGATTTGAAACGTTCATGAACGATCCAATTATTTATGTTCCTCTAGCATCACCAAATGAAATTGCAAAAACAATGTCTGTTTTCAAACAGGTTTCCCAACTTAGAGCACTTCCCCATCTGCCATTGGTCAGACAGTCAGATAGTCCCGTCCCAAACACACGCCATTGGTTGAGCAAATAATGTTGTTGTTTTCATATTGATGTGACAAAGGCCCTGTTTACACCAAGGGGGTATTCCAGAAAGCAAGGTTAACTTATCGTCACATATACCTTGAACTCCCGGTTGATTAACCCAAACCATTCTTACTTGAGGTATGCTGTTCCAAAGACAAGTCCCAGAGTAAGTTCAGACAACTTAACACCCAAGACATTCTCAACAGAGCGATGAATCAATGATTCACCATGGAAACAGACGCTAAGAAAAAGCACGCCATTATACTTCCTTTTTCTTCTGTTGTTTAATGGTGATTTACATAACCTACTCAGAGCAAATCGGCACCTATTTAGTGGTTGTGCAATAATTTTTTCGATCTTTTTGTTTAATAAGTATTCTTTATTAACTGTGAATAAGGATTAAATTGTTTGTGCGATGCTAATTAATTGAATGCAGATCCATGTGATCCAAGAGGACAATACAATAAATAATTTAATTGTATTAATATTTAAACATTACCTTGTTGTAGTACAGCTTTAGTATTAATATATAATTAATATAGTAATTATAATATATTATAATATAATATAAAATAATGTTGTATATTATCCAATTGTAACTATATAACAAATTTAGTTATATTAATATAACTATATCAATTATATAACACGCATCTGAATACCTCTTAAGCAAACTAACCCTGGATCATGTGCTCCGGAGCAGGAGTGAGTTGCTATATGGCTACTTACATACCCTTAAAGTTACCTCCGTTTTTGGAACCGAAAGTTGAGGTTATCCGCTTACTTACTCTTACACATGTTTTGAGCTCTTTCAACCACTTCCAGAGGTAGTAACAGCTTATGTGGTCAACAGCCACAAAAGTCTGCTTCTCCGTCTACTCTCCACCTATACTGACCTATGAGTAAACATTATGAGAAGAGCGCTAGCCAGACGGGATTTAAAGCCAAGTTTGGTTTGTTCTCTCACCATTCCTGATTTCTAACACTTGCATAGCAGAAATGAAAAAGCTAAAGCTTTCCGTATGTTTTTTCATTGTCTCCTTTCGCATTCATATATAAATTGTGTGAGCTATTCCGTCCATTAGATCGAAAGATCTGAAAAAACACATTCATTTGCCTGCTCATAGACCCTCCCCCCAAAGAAATCAGGACAGAAGTGGTTGAAAGTGGACAAAAGAGTCTAGGTGTAAACGGGAATGTCTCCTTCTTATCCAGTTGTGAGCCGATCGACCAAAACGCTTCTTGTGAATACAGGGCCTGACAGGTACATTTCTTAAATCATGGTAATGCCATGTAAAGTTTGAAAATACAATAAAATTTTGCTTTTCATCGCAGGATTAAATCGCATTTTTAAATATATTCAAAAAGAAAATTCTAATAGAAAACAGCTATTTTAAATTACAATAATATTTCACAATTTTAAACATTTTACTGTATTTTGTATCAAATAAATACAGCCTTGGTGAATAAAACTTTCACCTATTCTAAATGTTTACGTGTGTGTGTCTGTCTGGGGTGTTAAAAGTGATTATTTCATGTAAAACACGTGCCATTCTAATTAGCTGACAGATTGTATTGAGCGCTAAACGTCGATCAGCTATTGACAAGACGTTTCATCTGCTGCTTTGATCAGCACCACCGCCTCACACACGCACAGCATTCACTGCAGAACTGCAGATGAAGGAGAGATGTGTGGATGAGTGTTTTCTGTAAGACTGACAGAGGTTTCTCTTTGAGAATGTGCTAGAAGCTGCTGTAAGGTCAGAGGCTCTTTTTTGACCGTTAAGACCGCTTTATACAGTCTGTGGTGAGGACACATCTTTAGCTGTCCTTCTGTTTTGTGTGTGTGTGTGTGTGTGTGTGTACTCCATCTAAATAAATGATTCTGTATGAAATCATAAATCCATTTCACATAGTATTGATCAGAAGTCACTGGTTAAAGTGTCCCAGGTTACCAACCCCTCTAAAGTTACTGTCTGTGTCATAGCTTAGATTTGAGAATCGTATTAGCGCAGTTTAAAGTAATAATTAATTCAAAAATTTACTTTCATTTTGTAAATAATTTACTTACTCTGATGCAAGGCAAGGCCATAACTATGTCTTGGGTGGGGGTAGTTTGCAATGCTCAATATTACTGTTGGTTGATGACATTTTTTATCGCAAAACACTTGTCAAATTTTTAATGTTTAGCAACTTATGACGCGCTCTTTCACTGCTATAACTAAAGTGCTGTGTTGGAATTCGCACTAACACTAAGCCCCGCCTTCTTCTCTTTGATTGGCCATCTCACTCATTCTGACAGTGACGAGGAAGACGAACCTAAAAATGTAGCTTTTTACTTGTCATCCTAGCAAACAAACAGAGCGGTGTTGTGTGTATTGGAGTACAGCAGAGCAGCATCAACAATATCAAATATTGAGGGGGGCAATTTGGCCATTTCTAATTATTCTGGGGGAATTGTCCCCCTAAATGTCTATGGTGGTTACGGCCCTGCTCTGATGCTATTCTTTCTTTAAAAGATGTTTAACAGGATGTTCATATTGCTCCTTTACATCAAGCGGCAATCTCCCGCAGTCTCTCTTGAAGCCAATACTGAAGTGCCTTAAACTGCAGTTCATCGACTGGCCGCTAGGGACAGGCTCCAGAAGGGAGCAGAATCTCATTGAGCTTCATGTTAAAATGCCCAACTTTACAACAGAATAAAATATGTTTACAGCCTGGTACAAATTGTGGTTTTGGTCTATATATCTAATTTTGCCCTTCATGACAACTGTGAGGGGGTGAATTTTTTTATAACTCATTCGTTTACATTATATAAAGGCTTAAAGTTCTGCATAATTAAGGGTGTGGCCACTCTGAGTGACAGGTGGATAGCCGTTCGTCTGTTAGTCATCACGTCACCTCAGCTCCGCCCATGTCCCGCCTCTTTGCCCATTTTCTGTTATCCGAGAGTGACGCGCGATGATGCACTGACAAGATGGCAATGGCCGGCATTGAGGCTTCAAAACTGCTCTTCAGAATCCTATGGGGGATGTCACGGACACTATACGTCCATATTAACAGTCTATGCTTTCCATAAAAAAATTAAAGTAAATGAAGGTTCTTTATTAGCCTCGATGATTCCATTAAAGTGATAGTTCACCCAAAAATGAAAATATTGTCATTAAATCCTCACCCTCATGTCGTTCCAAACCCATAAGGCCTTTGTTCATCTTCGAAAGAAATTCTTCACGTCTGTGTCATTCTCCTACGCTGTTGAGGTAGTAAACACAGTGCAGCGTTTCCGGTTTTACGGATGCCGGCTTCGTATTGGCTACCTCCTGCATCAGCATCACACCAAGCGTCGTGGTGCTCACATGAACAGCGTCAGCCAATTGGCATCAGCATGCTGACATAGAACTCGGAAGCGTTGCACTGTGTTTACTACGTCAACAGTGTAGGAGAATGACACAGAAGAGTAGAAATTCTTCAATAAAGTTGGTGTTGTTGTTTTTGTTTTAGCGCACAAAAAGTATTCTCGTCGTTTCATAAAATTAAGGTTGAACATTTTAATGATATCTTTACTACCTTTCTGAAAGTGGTCATTGTGTTGCTGTTTATATGTGGTTCAGAAAGCTGTGATTTACTCAAAAATATCTTAATTTGTGTTCTGAAGATGAACAAAGGTCTTATGGGTTTGGAACGACATGAGGGTGAGAAAATAACAGTGTTGGGGAAAGTTACTTTGAAAAGTAATGCATTACAATATTGCGATACTCCCTAAATAAGTAACTAGTTACTTTGTTACTTTTTAAGAACGTTGCGTTACTTTTTCCTCACCTTTGTTTTTTATAACAAAAAAGTTTAATTTTTGTGCAAATGTTAAGACCTCTTCACACCAAAATTGAAATAATAAACCTCAAGCCGAGGTAAAAATGCAAATTCAAGAGTATACAGTTGAGGGCGCAGCTCAAACAAACCTTTCAGCTGTGCTGCAGTTCTGGATAATGGAAGAATAATGAAGGAAAAAAAATGTAACACTCTTACTTCACCAATAATTTTTGCTTTTATTTCTACTGAATTATCAAAAGATAGCAGCAAAACATTGGCCAATAAAGGTAGATAAAATGCATAAAAATATTAGTTTTATTTAATTATTGGAAGTTTGCATAGTATTCGGATTTTGCATTTGACAGATTTTATTCATTTTGAGGAGTATTTAATCTTTTTTGTGCAAAGCGAGATGAATAAATGCTGGCATTTAGTCTAGAACAACAATAACCTGTTCACATGCAACGCCTTTGCACTCGATTTTTCTCAACATGGGGAGAAGAGAGCTGTCAGTCAAATCAGTCAGGGTGCTGTGCATTGTGGTAATTAATGCGACATGACGTCACTTCCAAAGGACCAATGAACATGTCTGACCAATTTCATGGAAAGTTTAAATTAAACTGGGCATCAGCGCAATTCAATTGGTTTGGTAATAACAAGGGAAAATAGAATGAAGTGATCTCCAAAAAAATAAGTACTTTTTGACTGTAAATAAAATTGTAAGGAGTAAAAAGTACTTTTTCTCTTAAAAAATTTAATTAATTAAAAGTATTGATTTTTGATTGTACTCAAGTAAAGTAAAAATCCCCAAAAATAATACTTAAGTACAGTAATCAAGTAAAATTACTCAAGCACTTTACACCTCTGTCTCCAGTACAAATAGGAAAAAGAGGCTACACTTTGCACGAGCTCACCAAAATTGGACAGTTGAAGACTGGAAAAATGTTGCCTGGTCTGATGAGTCTCGATTTCTGTTGAGACATTCAGATGGTAGAGTCAGAATCTTGCGTAAACAGAATGAGAACATGGATCCATCATGCCTTGTTACCACTGTGAAGGCTGGTGGTGGTGGTGTAATGGTGTGGGGGATGTTTTCTTGGCACACTTTAGGCCCCTTAGTGCCAATTGGGCTTTGTTTAAACGCCACGGCCTACCTGAGCATTGTTTCTGACCATGTCCATTCCTTTATGACCACCATGTACCCATCCTCTGATGGCTACTTCCAGCAGGATAATGCACCGTGTCACAAAGCTCGAATCATTGGTCATTGGTTTCTTGAACATGACAATGAGTTCACTGGACTAAAATCACCAGATCTCCACCCAATAGAGCATCTTTGGGATGTGGTGGAACGGGAGCTTCGTGCCCTGGATGTGCATCCCACAAATCTCCATCAACTGCAAGATGTTATCCTATCAATATGGGCCAACATTTCTAAAGAATGCTTTCAGCACCTTGTTGAATATATGCCACAGAATTAAGGCAGTTCTGAAGGTGAAAGGGGGTCAAACACAGTATTAGTATGGTGTTCCTAATAATCCTTTAGGTGAGTGTATATGCATGTTGTGATAGACATCATATTCCTATAGGTAGACATGATCAGCTGACAGTCAGCTTGACTAACGTGACCTGCCAGAACTAACGTTATACGCTGGATTTGCATTACTTTTTTGAAAACGTAACTCAGATATTTTGTTGTAAATTTAAAAAATAATTTGTTACTTTACTAGTTGCTTGAAAAAGTAATCTAATTACGTAACTCACGCTACTTGTAATGCATTACACCCCAACACTGGTAATTAATGACAGAATTGGGTGAACTAACTCTTTAAGAACCTGTAACATCCATGAAAACATTTCCTTTTAGGAGTTCAGGGGCTGAAAAGTATAATGTAAGTATCATAAAAGTAGTCCATATCACTGCTGTCTATTGAAGCCATTCAATGGTTTTGTGTGAGTAAATGAATGAAAATTAAATCCATTTTGTGCTTTTGCATATTCAGTAAGAGAACTAACGCTGTGATTTCTTCACAAAACAAGTTTGACACAGACACACAAGTGTATAAATAACTCATTTTGACCACTATGGTTTTTGCATCTTGATGTGCATCCATATGTAACTTTTCAGAAATGTAAAAACTGACAAACCAAAAGTGATCTTGCACACATACTCCTGCTCATTTTCTGACCTGCAACATTGATCGTATTAAACACACACACTTCCGTTCAAAAGTTTGCCGTTGGTGAGATTTTTTTATGCCTTTGAAAGTAGTCTCTTAATCTCACCTAGGCTGCATTTATTTGATCAAAAATACAGCAAAAACTGTAATATTGTGAATTTTAAGAAAACTATTTTCTATGTGAATATATGTTAAAATGTAACTTATTCCTGTGATCAAAGCTGAATCAGCATCATTACTCCAGTCTTCAGTGCCACATGATCCTTCGGAAATCATTCTGATATGAGGACTTGCCGCTTAAGAAACATTTATGATTATTATCAACAGTTGTGCTGGTTCATATTTGTGTGGTAACAAAGAATAGAACAATTTTAAATAGAAATATTTCGTAACATTATCAAATGTCTTTACTGTCACTTTTGATCAATTTAATGTTTCCTTGAATCCTTGCTAAATAAAAGTATTAATTTCTTAAAAATGTCACACCTTATACCGAGTGTTGTGTTGTGTAGTGTTCTGCATTGTGAGTAGCTGTTGTGCTGTGAGAGTCTTTAGGGTTTGTGGCAGTAACTGAATAGCTAAAGTCAAATGACGGAGGTCGCGCAGGCTGAATTTGTGTGAGTTAGAGAGAGAGAAAGGAGTGGGTGTGTGTCAGTGTGTGGAGGGGAATCAAAGCAGGGCTTCAAAGCTGATCAGGGGTCTCATGGGTAATCTGCCATCCTGCACTGCACTAGTTCAAAGAGCCGCACTGTGAATGCCAGTTAGGAGTGAGAGAGCGATGGAAAATTAAAGCGAAATGGAGAGAGTGGGTTGTGTGTTTGTGACTGTTAGTGTGCGTGTTTGTCGAAGCATGTCTTGTTTATGTGTGTGCTGGCAATAAATGCTCAGGGAACATTTTGAGATGCGACTGCCTTTGAAACAACAGCAGAGATAGTGAGAGGGAAGATGTGTTGGAAATTCATCAAAAGTCAGTGTTGAGGATTTGTAAACTCATAATACAGCACATAACTTTATAAAACACACATTAGATTTGAATGAACACTGCATATCAGTTTGCATTTATATGTGCTTATTATTATTTTATTAATATATTTATATTATATATTAGGCTATAGAATTCCAAAGTATGGGGTCGTGAGATTTTTAAAATGTTTTTGATCACAAATACAGTAAAAACAGCAATAATTTGTATTTGAATATATTTTATAATGTAATTTATTTCCTTCTGAAATCATTCTAAACTTTGTGGTTTGCTGCTCCAGAAACATTTTTCTGACCAATCATTATCATAATTATCAATAATGATCATTACCAACCTTGAATGGTAGTCATTATATACATTTTTATATATGTATATCTCCTAGCATTTGTCCCGTCGTAATGCGGGGTCCGCTTTTCGACAGTTTGCACTCCATTTCTTCCGATCAAGGGCATCATCGGGGTGACATTGTCATGTTTCATGTCTTCCTTTATCCGATCCATCACTTCTTTGGTCTTCCTCTGGGTCGCTTTCCTTCAGGGTTGAGACACATTGCCCGCTTTGCTATTGACTCTTCCTCGCTCTTGACTACGTAACATGATCATACCATCGAAGTCGGGCTTCCCTCATCTTCTTCATAATCGGTGCAACTCCCATTGTCTTTCTGACATCCACATTCATTACTCTGTCCCATCGAGTTAGCTCTAGCGTCCACCTGAGCATCCGCGTCTCCATACATGAAGGGCCTGTTCGTGCCTGTTGGTCGCAGGCCAACACTCTGCTCCATAAAGGTCGACTGGACGGACAACTGTCTTATAGAGCTTTGCCTTGAGGTGTTTGGGCATGCGTTTATCGCAGAGGATGCCGGAGACTTGGTGCCATTTCACCAGGCAGCGTTGACTCGGGACCTGATGTCTGGGAGGCTGTTGCCATCGGCCGAGAGGGTGGAGCCGAGGTATCTGAATTGGGTGGCCTTCTTCAGATCTATGCCGTCGATACTGATGGTATCCCTGGTCTGGTGGGGGGCACTTTCAATGTACTCCGTCTTTTCAATTTTGAGCCCTAGGCCATTCTGGTCTAGGCGGTCTTTCCACCATTGTGTGTGGTCTTGGAGGTTTTGCCGCTCACTGTCAGCGAGGAGTATATTCCGCGTAAAGTAGTGTCCAGGGATGTGGTGCCTGCATATCAGCAGTCACCGTGTCCATGCAGCTGATGAAAAGCAGTGGCGAAGGGCCGATCCTTGTTGTACTCCGATGTTGATAGCGAACGGTGGTGATATCCATTGTAGCCATTTGATAAAATCAGTAATCCACAATCATGTTACCGTGATTTTACCATGTTTAAATGATTCATAGGCTCTTCATGCACCATGTTGAACCTCACAACACTTCTTAACCATGTTGAAATCACTTTGAGGGGCTTGACTGATTTATTAGATCGTTTCGATGCTGTATTTTAGTTGAAGATGATTATCATGCTGACATACTCAATGTGTGTATTTTCCTTTGAGCCAAATGTATAGAAATGCCTTGAATGCCACCATGATTCTTTTTAACATTTTAAAAAGATTTGCTTTATTTGTGACATTTTTATTTCCCCAACTGAGGATGTCCCCAAGGGAAAGTTTTGTAAGATTTAGTTAATTTTGTTCGCTAATTATAACCAACTAAACCCACACACACATCTTTGTAGGTCATTCAGTTTGAACTCTCACGAGACCTCACTATATCTACTGTATTTACATGCATATATTCGCAGAAAAACACTGCATGGAAAGTTCAGAAGGAAGGATATGCTGGGACTGTGTTCGTTCAGTTAATGAAGAATGATATTAATGATCAAACAAGAGCATTTATGCATTGGCATTATCGAGTGACGCCCGCTGAGATTTAATATCAACGCACGAACACCTCCTCTCGCTCTGTCATTGTTTCACTCCTTTCTCTCTCATCTTTTGAACAGATTTTTAATCTAACACCCCCGCCAACCCCAAACACCCTACACACACACACTTCTCTTGAGTCTCTTGGGTCCCGGATCTTGTGTTCTCTCTGTTTAGCGTTTTGTTAAAGTTTTGTCATGAAGTACAAAAATATTCTGTCTTTTATCCTCAGCAGAACAGCGGCAGAATTCAAATGAGCATCAGTATCGATGATACACTTGTTCTGCCTCTCTTTTTGTTCTGCATAATTCAGTTCATCTTTATCAACTGCACATTCCTGTCAGATAACAGCTACTGATACACCTAAAAGTTTTAATAATGCATTGAAAATAGTTTCATAATGCATTATATATACAGGTTAAAGCAGGGGTCACCTCCATTTTTCAGACCAGGAACCCTATGGTGCATTGAAAGAAGGTTGCATATTGTATATTAATCTTTATTCTCATGCTCGCATCACAAAGCCATTAAAATAATTAATAATAATGTGCATACTTAAACTTTTATATTACATTTCTGACTGTAACTTTGAGTTCACCCAAAAAAGATTTACATTTAAAGATTCATCTTGAACTCTGTCATGGAAACTAGCATGTACAAACCTTAATTAAACAATGTAATAATCAATTAAAAAGGACTTTATACCTGTATGATATTATGCTGTAGCCACATTGGACCAGAGGTTTGGAAAATGGATGGATGATTGATTCAGCTGTGGCGCCGTCTTCTGGGGAAATGCGAGAATTATTCAGCACGGCTGTCACGGTGCATTATGGGTATTCTCTGGCTGTTGAGCGTACATCAGTTGTACACTTGTTATTGCGGTGCATTATGGGATTGAATGAGTGCACTCGATAACGTCCACTATGGTTTCGGACACCTCTACAAATGGCTGTCCCCTCAAATAGTGCCATTTTTAGGGATATGGGGTGTGATTTCGGACAAAGCCATGTAATCAAACGTCTGCGATTAGTCTGTCGAACTGTCAGTCATGTGACATCTTTAATTGGCTCAAACAGGTGAGTTCCAGAGTCGCCATGGTCAGAATTTTGATTTATTGATTGACTCCATGGTGACACAACTACCTGTTTGTGCAAATTAAAGATAACTGACAGCTCAACATATCAGTCACTTCAGGGCTGAATCAGAAATTGCCCTAAACCCTCAATCACTATTCCCTACTTTAGTCCACTGTTACAGTTCACTTAAAGGAGTGAATGAAAATGAGTGAGTGAATTCGGACAGCCACTGTGTGTACATCAGTTGTACACTTGATATTGCGGTGCAATGTGGGATAGAATGAGTGCTCTCGATAACGTCCACTATGGCTTCGGAGACCACTACAAATGGCTGTCCCCTCAAATAATGCCCTATTGAAGGGTACAAGGGGTGATTTCGGATTCAGCCCAGGAGTCCCTTTTTTTTCTGATTTTTTGCGGCCTAAAATGACAGATTTTGCGATTCAGCTTTTCTCAAATTCTGTGGCAATATTTGCGGAATTTCTGACCTCAAGAACCATTGGGCTCTGTAATTTATAAAAGAAGAACCCTGATAATAACTTAATTTCAGATGTAACACCAAATAAAACAAACAAAATCAATAACTCGTTATATTGCAGTGTTTCCCACTGAATTTTATGAAGCTGTGGAGGCATGGGGTCTGGGGGCTTATGCTCCCCCTTTTGAAAATGTTGTATCAATCAATTTTGTATATAATTAAGTATCATTATGTAATTATGTATTATATATCAGATACAACAGCATTTTGAAGAGTGTATATTTATTCGTCTCTCAATCATCATTAGGCCTATAGCATTGAGTTGCGTTTTGCCACCCCATAGTAAAAAATATTAAAAAGAGCTCTCATCATGAAACTAGGTAATTAAATATCATCTTACCAAGACCTATTATTATGCGATTTATATGCATTTATTTAAGTAGTCTGCTATACTGTTATAAAGATCTCATTGATTTACATTTTTTCCCAAACATTGATGCACCTCTTGGTGGAAATAATCAAGAGGTGCATTCATTTTTGTTCAAGATCATGTGTTGACAATGCAAGAGTCCAGCACTCTGTCAAGTCTCCTCCAGCACATCCCAAAGACTTTCAATAAATTTAAGACTGGACTCCAAGGAGCCACTTCATGTGTGAAAATGATCCTTCAAGCTCCCTCATAACCATTCTTTCACAATCTGAGCTGATGAATCTTGACATTGTCATCCTGGAATATGGCCATGATGTGTCTTCCTACATGGTTGTTTAAGAAATTAAAAGCTGCACTCCATCAATTAGGGTTAGAAGAACTGTTGCCGAACATAAACATATTAATCACTGCAATAATGATCCAATCATTGACTCTTAATGTAGGCCTGATGTATCAAATATATGACAAAACATAAAACCCTTTTTTCTTTTATATTTTGTCTAAAAGTTTTTTAAAAATCCATTAAATAAATAACAAGTTAGTATTTTTATAATATAACAAAAAGAACATTTAACACAACAGTAGCCTATAAGAATACACAAAAATGTATAAAGTAAATCAATCTTTCAAACAGATTTAAGTCCAGAAGAAGATAACTATAAAGTTCAAGAGTAAAGAATCAGTATTCATACTCAAGCGGTGTCATAAATGAATTAGCCTGCTGTGTTTAAGGGGTAACCCTGGAAACTGCTATATTAGTGAATTTACATTTTCATTCAGCATCTCCTTCACTCATTCTGTCTTGCTTTCTTGCACTTTGGGGTTGTTAACAGAGTGTGCGAGCCACTCTTATGTAGCGTACAGTTGATAAACTGAACCAATTTATGGGAATAATGTCACTGAGAGCATGCACGCTTGTGTGTTTGTGTGAGAGAGATGCATGCTTAAAGGACACCTATTATGCAAAATTCACTTTTATAAGGTGTTTGAACATAAATGTGTGTTGGCAGTGTGTGTACACAACCACCCTATAATGGTAAAAATCCATCCACTCCTTTTTTTTAATCCCCATAAATCCTAAGCAATGTCTCAGAACAAGCCGTTTCCAGATTCCTGCAGTGTGATGTCGCACTGCAGAGGCCCCGCCCACACGTGTTAACTGACACTGACATACTAGCACAGACCCCTCCCTCAGAGAGCTGAGCTGAGCTGTTCACAGTCCGCCATGTTTATCTCCTCACCAGAGCATTAACAGCAGCATTCAAGTAAGAAATGTGTTCTTATTAAAGCTACTAAAGTTCAGTCAGTCAAGAGCAGTGAGTGAATTTCTGTTTATCTTCTGTTGTTTGATAGAGAACTAGTCTAGTTCAGTAGACTACTCACGGATGTGCTGGCATCCAGCTCTGTGCGCATGTGACAGGAGATTGTGTGTGTGTTTAAGTTAAAAGCGATAAGGCTTTAAAACGCATGCAGATGATAATATTTCATGACGATGAAGAACTGCTATGCCACATGAACGTGTCACATGAGAGATGATCATTAAAACAAACAGATATCATTACATCTTGTAAAAAAAGGCATAATACACTCACCTAAAGGATTACTAGGAACACCTGTTCAATTTCTCATTAATGCAATTATCTAATCAACCAATCACATGGCATTTCCTTCAATGCATTTAGGGGTGTGGTCCTGGTCAAGACAATCTCCTGAACTCCAAACTGAATGTCAGAATGGGAAAGAAAGGTGATTTAAGCAATTTAGAGCGTGGCATGGTTGTTGGTGCCAGACGGGCCGGTCTGAGTATTTCACAATCTGCTCAGTTACTGGGATTTTCACGCACAACCATTTCTAGGGTTTACAAAGAATGGTGTGAAAAGGGAAAAACATCCAGTATGCGGCAGTCCTGTGGGCGAAAATGCCTTGTTGATGCTAGAGGTCAGAGGAGAATGGGCCGACTGATTCAAGCTGATAGAAGAGCAACTTTGACTGAAATAACCACTCGTTACAACCGAGGTATGCAGCAAAGCATTTGTGAAGCCACAACACGCAAAACCTTGAGGCGGAAGGGCTACAACAGCAGAAGACCCCACCGGGTACCACTCATCTCCACTACAAATAGGAAAAAGAGGCTACAATTTGCACAAGCTCACCAAAATTGGACAGTTGAAGAAAAATGTTGCTTGGTCTGATGAGTCTCGATTTCTGTTGAGACATTCAGATGGTAGAGTCAGAATCTTGCGTAAACAGAATGAGAACATGGATCCATCATGCCTTGTTACCACTGTGCAGGCTGGTGGTGGTGGTGTAATGGTGTGGGGGATGTTTTCTTGGCACACTTTAGGCCCCTTAGTGCCAATTGGGCATTGTTTAAATGCCAAGGCCTACCTGAGCATTGTTTCTGACTTTATGACCACCATGTACCCATCCTCTGATGGCTACTTCCAGCAGGATAATGCACCATGTCACAAAGCTCGAATCATTTCAAATTGGTTTCTTGAACATGACAATGAGTTCACTGTACTAAAATGGCCCCCACGGTCACCAGATCTCAACCCAATAGAGCATCTTTGGGATGTGGTGGAACGGCAGCTTCGTGCCCTGGATGTGCATTCCACAAATCCCCATCAACTGCAAGATGCTATCCTATTAATATGGGCCAACATTTCTAAAGAATGCTTTCAGCACCTTGTTGAATCAATGCCACAGAATTAAGGCAGTTCTGAAGGTGAAAGGGGGTCAAACACAGTATCAGTATGGTGTTCCTAATAATCCTTTAGGTGAGTGTAGGAGCCCTTTAATGGCGGGAGTGATGTTGCGGTGGTTGACTGATAGATGCATTGCCGAAGCAACAGCGCAAACAAAAATGTATTGATCGATCTGAGTTTGAAGTGGGCTTTTCTTTGCCTGAATGTGCATTGTCATCATCTAGGCCCAAAATCTGCTGCATATCTGCGGCAATTTAGAAAAATTGCAAGCTCCTCCGAATTGTGAGGAGTTTGACTGATTTTGCTTTAAATTCTGCGATCGCGGAATCCTGGAGGGACTGACATATGGGTGTGTTCTGATACCGATTCTGACTCTGTCACCATGGTGACACTGGAACCCACCTGTTTGTGCCAATTAAAGATGATGTCACCTGACTGACTGACAGCTCAACAAACAGGTGGGTTCTAGTGTCGCCAGGGTGACAAAGTGTGAATGAAGAAGTCATGTTAGTGATGGGAACATGACAGAAGTGTGAATGCTCCTGAACCCTGTGTGTGTGTGTGTGTGTGTGTGTGTGTGTGTGTGTGTGTGTGTGTGTGTGTGTGTGTGTGTGTGTGTGTGTGTGTGTGTGTGTGTGTGTGTGTGTGTGTGTGTGTGTGTGTGTGTGTGTGTGTGTGTGTGTGTTTCAGTGTGTTTCAGTGTGTGACATACAGACTCAATTCAAGAGGACCCTGAGAGAGTACATGCTGCTACAGGATGGGGCATTCTCAGAGTCTCCATCATAAAACTGTGATTCCTATTCTCTAAGAATTCAAATAAAACTGGCTTTCCAGATTACAGTACCCACTTAATGCAAACATGATGGTACAGTAAATAAATAGACATTACAATACAATTTAACATACATGTTAATGTTGCAAATGCACATAAATTATGGATTGATTGTTTTGTGCAACATATTAATGAAAATGCATATTGTTAGTTAAGCATTTTATTTTCTAGCATATGGAGCACATTTGAAACTGTTTCTTTGGCCCATCATTTATTGTCCTCTTTGTCAAAAAATGTAATGTATTATCGCTTAGACGCAGATTTGAACATCTGCACTTCATTAGAGACAGTTTTCAGAGATTATAGAGTAATATTCTATAAAGGAATATCATCATGAGAGAGGAAGAGAGCTGTGACTGTCCCTGGAGGAGATCTCTTCAGGTTTTTATTTATCCAGTTTAATATTTTGTTAAGGGAGCGAAAGACAGATGTGTGCCTGAAGCTTGTATTTTTAATTTTGCTAATTGGTTTATTTAGTATTTAATGTGTTTGTGTGCTGTGGATTTGGCTCTTCCACATCTAAACCGCTCGATTCATGTGTAATTCACAGAGAGAATGCTTGTATAACCAAATGCTGTATTTATAGTGCATCCAGAAAGTATTCACAGCACTTCACTTTTCCCACATATTGTTATGTTACAGCCTTATTCCAAAATGGATTAAATTCATTATTTTCCTCAAAATTCTTCAAACAATGCCCCATAATGACAACGTGAAAGGAATTTGTTTTAAATCTTAAATGTATAAAACATTTTTTTTTTTAAGTATTCACAGGCTTGCTTAATAGTTTGTTGAAGCACCTTTGGCATCAATTACAACCTCAAGTCTTTTTGAGTATGATGCTACAAGCTTGGCACACCTATTTTTGGGCAGTTTCTCGCATTCTCCTTTGCAGAACCTCTCAAGCTCCATCAGGTTGGATGGAAAGCGTCAGTGCACAGCCATTTTCGGATATCTCCAGAGATGTTCAATCAGGTTCAAGTCTGGGCTCTGGCTGGGCCACTCAAGGACATTCACAGAGTTGTCCCTTAGCCACTCATTTGTTATTTTGGCTGTGTGTTTAGGGTTGTTGTCCTGTTGGAAGATGAACCTTCACCCCAGTCTGAGGTCGAGAGCGCTGTGGAGCAGGTTTTCATCATGGATGTCCCTGTACAATGCTGTACTCATCTTTCCCTCGATCCTGACTAGTCTCCCAGTTATAGCCACTGAAATACATCCCCACAGCATGATGCTGCCACCACCATGCTTCACTGTGGCCAGGTGATAAGCGGTGCCTGGTTTCCTCCAGACATGACGCTTGCCATTCAGGCCAAAAAGTTCAATCTTTGTTTCATCAGACCAGAGAATTCTGTTTCTCATGGTCTGAGAGTCCTTAAGGTGCCCTTTGGCAAACTCCTCTTCCATACAAGTGGAGTGCTGCAGAGATGGTTGTTCTTCTGGAAGGCTCTCCTCTCTCCACAGAGAAACGCTGGAGCTCTGTCAGAGTGACAAGCGGGTTCTTGGTCACCTCCCTGAGGCCCTTTTGGATGATAGGGGATGATAGGGGGCCACTGTGCTCATTGGGACCTTCAATGCTACAGAATTTTTTTTTGTACCCTTCCCCGGATCTGTGTCTCGGATGTTTAAAGAGAATTCCTTGGACTTCATGGATTGGTTTGTTCTTTTACATGCAGTGTTAACTGTAAGACCTTATATAGACAGGTGTGTGTCCTTCCAAATTATGTCCAATCAATTTAATTTACCACAGGTGGACTCCAATCAAGTCGTAGAAACATCTCAAGGATGATAAGTGGAAACAGGATGCGCCTGAGCTCAATTTTGAGTGTCATTGCTAAGACTTTTTTCAGTTTTTATTTTTACTAAATCTTCTTTCACATTGTCATTATGGGGTATTGTTTGTAGGTTTTTTTTTTTTTTTTTGAGAAAATTAATGAATTTAATCCATTTTGGAATAAGGCTGTAACAACAAAGTTTGGAAAAAGTGAAGCGCTGTAAATACTTTCCGGATGAACTGTACAGTCCCTGACAAAAGTCTTGTCGCTTGTGTACAAATTGAACTGAAGTGCCGCTGAAATATATTTATTATCAAGATTTTAATCCCAACAGCTTTTGTAATAATGTTTCAGTGCAAAATGAAACTTTCAAAAAATATTGTAATATTCACAGCTTGGTAAAGCCCATTGAGTCAATTTTTGCAAAGACTTAAGTGTTGTCGCCTTGTCATATGAGCTTCACCTGTGACCAGGGCCACACGGAATCTGTGGAATTTTTTGTGATTTCTGCAGAATTTTTGAAAAATCTGCGAATTATGCGGAATGGTTTAAATGTGTAAAAGGATCAAAGAATATTGGAACTGAAAGCATTACAAATAAAATATAACATTTTCACTTCTTAATTTTTATTTAAGGTTTACAATCCAAATCCAAATAGAACAACCTCTTTTTTTAAAAAAAGCTTGATCTCTCTTACTGGCTACATCCACCAAAAGACAGATTAAATATTGCTTTATCAATTGTATTGTTGATTTTAAAATATCACTCTCTCACTAAAAAAAAGTTCACATTAATAAGCGCAGCCTACTACCCCACACAATAACCCCTGCGATTGTGCATGCTTCTCAAATGACGGGCACTGCAAATCTGCGGAAATCTGCGGAGTTTTCTGCGGAATTCTGCGCGCGCAGATTCCGTGTGGGCCTGCCTGTGACTAATAATGGATCAGTTAGATCTCAGGTGTGTAGTAAAAGAACCCCAGTGCACTAGACCTTCACATCAACTGCAACTAGACCTCTGCAAACATGCCTAAGATTCACCCTGAGACTAAAGTTTTGATTATCATGAGGCTGAAGACCAGATCCACTGCTGATGTGGCAGACACCTTCAATGTGTCTCAGCGTCAAGTACAGAGGATAAAAAAAAAGATTTGAAGAGACTGGAGACGTTTATGACAAACCCAGGTCAGGCAGACCCTGCAAACCAACTGCTCGAGAGGACCGTCTGTTGGCTCGAAAATCCAAAGCCAGCCCATTTTCCACTGCAGCAGAGCTCCACGAGACCGGGTCACCTGAAGTCCCTGTGTCAATCAGAACAGTTTGTCGGATTCTGTCTCGAAATGGCCTCCATGGTCGAATCAGTGCCCAGAAGCCAGCACTAAACAAAAGACAATTGAAAAACCGTGTGGCATTTGCCAAAGCCCACAGCCTGCTAAAAGGATGGACGCTGGAAAAGTGGCAGAAGGATTTTTCAGATGAATCTTCTGTTGAATTACACCACAGTCGCCGCAAATATTGCAGGAGAACTACTGGAGCCCGCATGGATCCGAGATTCATCCAGAAAACAGTGAAGTTTGGTGGGGAAAATCATGGTCTTGGGTTACATGCAGTATGGGGTGTCGAGAGATCTGCAGGGTGAAAGGCAACTTCAATAGTCTAAAATACCAAGAAATCTTATACCTCTTATATTCCCAACAATAAAAGAGGCCAAATTCTGCAGCAGGATGGATGCTCCATCACATTCTTCCATCTCACTCAAAGTTCCTCAAGGTGAAGAAGATCAAGACGCTCCAGGATTGGCCAGCCCAGTCACCAGACATGAACATCATTGAGCATATGTGGGGTAGGATGAAAGAGGAAGCATGGAAGACGAAACCAAAGAATATTGATGAACTCTGGGAGGCATTCAAGACTGCTTTCTTTGCTATTCCTGATGACTTCATCAATAAATTGTATGAATCCTTGCCAAACCGCATGGATGCAGTCCTTCAAGCTCATGGAAGTCATACAAGATATTACATTTGGATCTCACAGCACCACTACTTAATTTGCTGACATATTTTTGTATTTGCAGTAAATTTGTTCAATTTCTGTATAGGCGACAAAACTTTTGTCTTGACAAAATTTGACCTTTCTGTCTTGATTAAATAATAAATCTTTTTTCAGTGAAACTAATTTATTTCAGTGCATTAAACATAATTTGGGAGGGTTTTAGCTTTTCATATGAGCTATTTCTAACACCAATTGATGAATTAAAAAGCAGGTTAATAGCAGGTGTTTCTACAAAATAGATAAGCGACACAACTTTTTTCAGAGAGTGTATATCATGTTTTGTTTTTTTTAAAGGGAAGTTTGAGTTTATATTGATTATATGCAGACATTCAATCTTCGCAAATCTGCGCACAGTTGGAGACATTGAGATCCCTTCTTGGGATCTTTTGAGAACGTCTGAGAAGTCTGTAATCGTGACACTGTTGAGGAGAAAGTGAGCAGAAAGAGCTGTTTGAATATCATGCTGTGATGATGATGTCATCTGGTAATAATATGTTATTCATGGCTCTATGATTCATGTGTCCCTCAATAACATTTATTCAGTGCTGGAGACAGATGGCTTGGGCTCTGGATGTTGCCAGGAATTCTGCGCGAGTGTTTTTTGGAAATGTTTTGAGGGACGTGTCAGTAGAGCGCTGTTCGACACTCACAGTCCAGACACACGGCCATCTGCTCGTCCAGACATACATGGATCTAGAACCAGCCGAATCGTCACTCGCACTGATCTAGAACCAGCCGAATCGCCACTCGCACTGATCTAGAACCAGCCGAATCGCAACTCGCACTGATCTAGAACCAGCCTGTTTTATTCTAATCCACGCATGTGATAAACTAGAACTCGTGATGGCCTGGTAAAGCAGCGAAGAAACGTCATTTTAAAGTCATTGTGAAAACGGTGTTCGCAATCCTTTTTTATTTTTGTAATGTGGCATATAGTTAAACAGGATATTTATAAGAATTACAAGGAGTCCTTTATTATGGATTAAGTCTTTTAAAGTTGCATAAACGTACACCGATCAGGCATAACATTATGATACAATATCAAAATGTCATGGAAAAATGTATTTCTTAATTCATAACCCCTTTTAGTTCTGTTGGAGTTCCAGTATGGAAAGGAAAAATGTTTCACATGATGACCCTTTGAGGTCGAGGAGGGTCCAGTCTGTTCCTCAGGAAGTCTGATGATATGATAGTGTTTGTGGCATGAGGTTTATTGATCGATGTTCCTCTTGACGTGTGTAGACTGCTGTCCTGTCTGCGGCAGAAATATTCATCTGGTTAATCCATCTGAGTCTCAGGCTGTGTGTGTGTGTGTGTGTGTGTGTGTTAACAAGCCGGCCTGATCAATAACTGCTTAATCAGCTGTTCACGCTGTAGCTCAGATCAGGGGGTCGTGAGAAAGTGCAGGTCTGACCCTCATCCACACAGCTGTCTCTCTCTCTCTCTCTCTCTCTCTCTCTCTCTCTCTCTCTCTCTCTCTCTCTCTCTCTCTTAGAGTCTGTCTATCGTTTGTAGAGCGAAAGAAGTGGATGTTTAACCTGGAAAAAGTAGCTTTTTCTTTTCCCCTCACCTTTTGTAATTTACTGCACTTCTGAGATGTTACTATATGGCTTGTATTTGTTCTTAATCACATTTTCTTGTAAAATAATGTCAGCCTTTTCTTTTTGTCTTCTCTTTAGGAACGGCACACTGTAAAAAAATCACCCTCTGACCTGATCCGACAGCGCTCCGATGGAAAGAAAATTTAATCTCAGAAAAAAAAAACAAAGTGCGTTATTAAAAAAATGCTAAAGATCATTTGCTCTAGGCTGCCAGTAACACTGCTCGCACACACACACACACACACACTGAATATGAGTGTGTGCTGAGCTAGATGGAGGCGACACATCCGTCTGCATTAAGTACTAATCTGTTTCCTGCCAACAGTCCTGTACGTCACACTGAGACCGTACTTAAGAAGTACAGTTTGTGTGTGTGTGTGTGTGTGTGTGTGTGTGTGTGTGTGTGTGTGTGTGTGTGTGTGTGTGTGTGTGTGTGTGTGTGTGTGTGTGTGTGGACTGGTAATTAGGTATGGGGACCACCAGACTGTGTCTGAAATCATGTACTGTCTGAGTAGGCATTACATTTGAATGTATTTTGCGACCATTATAAAGGAATGCTCAGCTGTATAAAGTATGAATGAAATTCAGATGTACTACATCTGCCATGTTGTTACTGTGTGTGTGTGTGTGTGACCTACCGTGTGTGTGTGTGTGTGTGTGTGTGTGTGTGTGTGTGTGTGTGTGTGTGTGTGTGTGTGTGTGTGTGTGTGTGTGTGTGTGTGTGTGTGTGTGTGTGTGTGTGTGTGTGTGTGTGTGTGTGTTTGATATATGTTAATGCTGTTCTGCACTGCTGATATTAACCATATAGATTCCTTACAGCAGTTATCAGAGACAGACTGTGTCTGAAATCATGTACTGTCTGAGTAGGCATTACATTTGAATTCCATTTTGGACACAGAGCAAGACATAGCATAACAACAAATATATATATATAATATTTATTAACCGTATTCATTTTTTTTATTTTGATTTAATGTATTTTATCAAATAACTCAAATCATTTATTTTATCTCTAATGTTTATTAATGGTAAAATCTTATTTTTATAACTTAGCTTAAATATAGATTTTTAGATAAAAGAAAAATGAGTTGGTAAATACTTTGTGCAATTAAAATAGCTTACATTTCTGTATTATTTTAGTATGTACCTAATATTTTGGTCACTAATTATTTAGTTTTATTTTTAAATTTTTAAATTGATAATCGATTAATGGCATTAATATATTATGCCATTATTATTTAATCATAAAAAATAATTCAATTGATCATTATTATTTTGTGTAAGTTGTACACTAGTATTCAGTACACTAAAATACTAGCCGTACACTAGAGAGAGAGAGAGAGAGAGAGATTGATCCTCACACCTCACATCAGCACATGCATGCAAACCAGCGCTGGGCCATTAAATATTCCTTTTGATTGGGTTCTAGCTGCATCGATTTAAAATAGCACATGCGAGACTACACACACACACGCAAAGGCTAAAGACAATTCAGTTTCTGTCCCTGATGGAAGATTATTATATTCATAACTAGCTATGTATTAGTTGTGTTGACTTCAGGGAGTTTTTAAATGAATTACTGTCTTTGTGTTTGTTGTTTTGGATGAGCTTAACGGATGTTGTTTTCTTCTTTAAATGAGTTTCCCTCTGTGATATTTCTACGTGTGGTTTGGGATAATGGCCTGTGTGTGTGTGTGTGTGTGTGTGTGTGTGTGTGTCTCTGTGTGTGTGTGTGTGTGTGTGTGTGTGTGTGTGTGTGTGTGTGTGTGTCTCTGTGTGTGTGTGTGTGTGTGTGTGTGTGTGTGTGTGTGTGTGTGTGTGTGTGTGTGTGTGTGTGTGTGTGTGGACTGGTAACCCCTACGGTATGGGGACAAAATGTCCCCACAAAGATGGCAATATCCAAAATCCTTGTCCTTGTGGGGACATTTTTTGGTCCCCATGAGGAAAACAGGTCATAAATCACACTGTGATGTTTTTGAAAATGTAAAATGCAGCATGTCTCCTGTGATGGGTAGGTTAAGGGGCAGGGGCAGTGTAGGGGATAGAATATATAGTTTATACGGTATAAAAAACCATTACGCCTATGGAATGTCCCCATAAAACATGGAAACACAACGTGTGTGTGTGTGTGTGTGTGTGTGTGTGTGTGTGTGTGTGTGTGTGTGTGTGTGTGTGTGTGTGTGTGTGTGTGTGTGTGTGTGTGCAGTTTTTACAGTGAAGAAACGTTCCTTGGAGCACATGTAGAATGGCATGATAATTAATTTAACCTTGAATCAATGTTACATACATCACACAAACGCCAATCAACTTGTGTGTGTGTTTGTGTGTGTCATTTACGCCGGGGGAAGCTTCTCTCTCTCTGCTCATTAAGGAGTGTGGATCAAAGTGCAGGCCTGTCCTCGTCCCGTGTGGTGGCGTTTGCGGCTCTGATGTGGCCGATCGCTGGACTGAATCCCTGGCTAACTCACTGGAACCAACATGGCAGCAAAATCCCACTGATATTTGTCCTTTAACTTTATGGCTGTGCTCAGAATAGAATATTGGAAAATATTATTCTATAATTTCTTTTTAATTGTTTGTTTATTTTTCAATAATTTCAGAAATGCAGTATATATCAGGCATAACATTATGACTACCTTCCTAATATTGTGTTGGTCCCCTTTTTGCTGCCAAAACAGCACTGACCCGTCGAGGCATGGACTCCACTAGACCAATGAAGGTGTGCTGTGGTATCTGGCACCAAGATGTTAGCAGCAGATCCTTTAAATCCTGTAAGTTGCGAGGTGGGGCCTCCATGGATCGGACTTGTTTGTTCAGCACATCCCACAGATGCTCGATTTGATTGAGATCTGGTGAAGGCTTAGTCAACACCTCAAACACATTTCTGAACCATTTTAACCTCTTGAGCAATTTTAGCTCCAGTAGCTTGCCTGTTTGATCGGACCACACGGGCCAGCCTTCACTCCCCACGTGCATCAATGAGCCTTGGCCGCCCATGATATAATATATCCCACCCACTAACAGGTGCCATGATGAAGAGATAATCAGTGTTATTCACTTCACCTGTCAATCTTCAAATTCAATAAGTTTTCACCCCCGTCTCTTAATGCGTGGTTTTCCTTCTGGAGCATCAGTGAATGTTTCAACCTTTTTTAATAGTTGTGTTTGAGTCCCTCAATCGTCCTCAGTGTGAAAAGATGGATCTCAAAATCACACAGTCACTGCTGGAGAGGGCTCAAATGTGCAAAAGATGCTGGAAAACTGAAGCGTTTGCAGGACCTGGAGGATTTTTCTGAAGAGCGTTGGTCAGTTTAACTGCTCAGGACAAACAAGAGACTCAAGAACAGCCATCTCACACACACACACACACAGCCATGGATCATCAGGGAACGACACGCAGTGACAGTATTGAGAATCAATGATTTTTGTCTTGTGGACTATAAGTAAACAATTTTTATGTAAAATTAAAATTCAGGACAGTACTAAATAAAAAATAACATGCATTTTGTATGATCTCTTTAATTTTGTTAAAATTATTCACATTTTCACCGACTCTGCATGCGGCTCTTTCTTGCACCTGTATATAAATATTTGATTGGACCACGTAAAGACGTACAATTTTCACTCCATAAATTATCAATGTTCTTTGCTAAATTGACTATACAGGTCATATGCATAAGGTCATGTGACAACAATGTAGTATTTAACTTTTTGAAACATGCATCTAATGCATTGTTTAATACTAATTTTGACCATTTATACTATGTTATACAGGTGTTTTCTATACATTTCAGTCTTTTTCAGAACATTTATATTTTTCACTATCCCTTTATGGGCCTGTCCTGGACCCCTGGGGTTTCTCTGTACTCTAAATGTCACCCTTCATCCTTCACTCTTACCCTCCTGTCCTTTGCAGTAGTTTAATCTTTTATTTTGATTGTATTGAATTTTAATGTCATATTCTTTCTTCACACTGCAGAGCTCTCTGTGTGTGTGAAGTGAGAGATCAGACTCCTTTTGACCTTATCTGTGTGTGTGTGTGTGTGTGTGTGTGTGTGTGTGTGTGTGTGTGTGTGTGTGTGTGTGTGTGTGTGTGTGTGTGTGTGTGTGTGTGTGTGTGTGTGTGTGTGTGTGTGTGTGTGTGTGTCACACTTGACGGATCATTCTATCTCTTGTGCAAGATATTGAACAGGTTAGAAAGATGACCTTTGACCATTCTCACCGTCTCTCCTTGCTTTTTTAAGGACGTGTGTGCATCAGTCAATATATCAGAATAAAAAACATCCTCCATCTGTCTAGATGTGTATCACTATCACACATTTTGATATTTGTAAGCTAAGAGCCTTTGACCGTGTCTTCGCTTAGTTCTGACCGGTTACTGTAGATTCAGCTTCAACCTTCACGCTGACAGTCAGGCGGATCAAACGATGCCCGCTGCACTTCTCTGATCTCTCTCAGTTAGATGAACAGACCTGACACAACACTCCAGCTGAGATATTGACATGAACTGATCAAACTCCCCGCATGGACACACATACTGACAGATGCCGCTAAGATCTCAATAAAACCCTACTCAGGAGATTATAAACAGTATAGAGAAAAACAAAAGGCTACAAACTAAAATATATGTTGTTTTAGGAGAGATCATTTGACTTTCTCTCTGTTCAATAGAACATTGAAGTTTTCTACATGGAAGAAATACACACTTAATTTTTTGCGTTACTTGTTACTTCCTCCAGATAGTAAAGATTAGCTGCTGACTGGGTGTTTTCTTCAGGTAGGACCAATGGGCAGGACAAAAGAAAATGATTTACACCAAGTACAGGTGAATAATTTTGCAGGAGTTCGAGCGCCCCATCTAGCGGTGGGTGAGGTTATTGCAGTGCCCCGAAACTCCTCAGACTAGTGTCTCTTCGTTAAAACCTGTTAAATTATTTTTTCGTCTCGAGATACTAACCAATGTATCTCTCTCTCTCTCTCTCTCTCTCTCTCTCTCTCTCTCTCTCTCTCTCTCTCTCTCTCTCTCTCTCTCTCTCTCTCTCTCTCATGTAGGCTATTCTAGGCCTATAGTTTAATTTATTTATCTTTATAGGACAAGGAGACACGACACTGATCATACCAAAAAACACTGAGTTTATTGCGATATTTAAGAACTTAAATTATATGTTGAATCATGGCATATTCTTAAAGAAAGTTATTAAAGCAATGCTTCGCAGAATTGAAACGTCCGTGTATGGATTAATGTTGTGATTTCATCCTTTATCCGCTAGATGGAAGCAGATCCTTAGGTGAGTTTTTACCATCAAGTATTTTACACACCTTTATGTCTTTGGAAGTAATGGAATTGATTGCAATTATTTTTTTAAACAATTTTAAATATTGTATTATTTTCCCCCTTAATTTATGTTGGTCAGCTGGTCTCCCATCTTATATCACATATCAACATTTTATTGACCATGTTTGTTTAAATCACTATTTAAAAAAAAACATTTCATTCAACCACTAGCCAGTAAAAATCAATATTGGAGAGATTAAAAGTGACTACTGGGCTGCTTACTTTCTATGACATAAAAATAGATAACATACTATTTAGCTTTAGGAAATAAATGTTAAATAATTATACAGCTTAAATATTATGGACTATTTTCATTCTAGTTTTACTTTGTTTGATAGCCGTTATCCCTATTCACTTTCATTGTTCGGTGACAACACCTCGTTTTGTGTTCGACTGAAGATATACAACTTTTCAATGACTTGAGGGAGAGTAAATATGGACAGAATGTGTTGTATCTTAATAATATAATTGTAATAAATAATTACAATACATAAATAATAATTGTAATCAATAATAATTGACCCTTTCCACACTTCCGGGTTTCTCAAAAGCGGAAGTTGTCATAGTTGGGTAAACTTCTATAGCGGCGAATTAAATATATATATTTTTTTGTCTTTATAAAAACGCCACTATAGCGTTTTCACAGCTTTCAAAAGAGTTAAGATATATATATAGAGAGAGAGATTGATAATGGCAGTAAGAAGAATGTTGTCAACTCGCCACTAATAGAAAACACTCTCACAGCAGCGTAACTTTTTTGTTGTTGTTGTAATTTAATGCAAATGTTATATAATACAAAGTATAGTGTTAAAAATATATATTCATTTAAAAAATATATATATAAACTTTGCATGACTGACGATGCTGATGACCAGGGGCGGAGCCAGCCGATTTTGCCGGGGCTTCAGCCCCGGATGTTTTGAGTGTAGCCCCGATTCCCGAACGAGGAAAAAAAAAAAATCCCCTTTTTTTTTTTAAAGCCTATGTAAACCCACGAAATCATAAGTTGTCCTATTTGCGCTTTGGCTTTGCACGTACTGCATAGTGCATACAGCCTGTAAAAATAGACCTTAAAAATAATCTAGCCTAGAGTATAGGCTACATTTCTTTGCTGTCGTTTCTTCCTGTTGAATATGCAGCAGGTAGGGGAGGAGCTAGCAGCAAAGTCAAGCGTCTGAGAGAGTGTTAATAACGACAGACAGTGGGCAGGAAAAATGAAGCAAACGAGACTTTGGGGATTTTTTGGAAAGAAGTCAGTGGGTTAGAATTCAGTTTTTTTATCCTTTAAATCTAAAGATCATCATCTGGCTGTCTTCTTTCACTGTATGTCTATTTGTTTAACTAGCTATTAGGTTACTAGCATCACTTGTATGTTACTAGCATCAGATCTGATAGAAGTTAGTAATACTAGCAAGTGATAGAATATTGCTCAATCCATGCTCAATCAAATATAAAATAATGTGATCATCATCAATTATTAAACAGTGTGTAAATCAAAAGTAAAAAATAAATAAAACGCTTAATATTACCAGATTAAATGAAGGGTAAGTTAACCCAAAAATAGCCAAGAAAACTACTGTCTGTGAAGGTTTGGACTTTAGACTCGATCTACTCCATCTGTGTTTTTATTATTATTCTCAATCCGTTCTGAATCTGATCAAGGTGTAGTCTTCAACGTTTGTTTGTTTAAAATGTTTCCTTTCTTTATGAAACTTACCAACAATCAAGTGTTGATAAAAAATGCAACATGAAGCTAATGACAAGTTTTTAAAATTAAGGTACAGTTAAAGTTTTTTATTTTATTATTAAAAAAAATATCTACATTTAAACACAATAGTATACTGTGCAAGTGCAAACATAATACAACAATAGTGAACTATAAGTAAAGGCTATGTTGACTTAAAGAAAACTTGCAAGTATACTTGCAGTATACACTACTAAACTAATAGTTTACTGAGAGTACACTTCAGTGTGTACTTTCATAAACAAAAAAGATAATGTTAAAGATGTATTTTGACTGAAAGTAAAGTGTTACTGACTGTAATAAAAAAAAAAAAACCTCTTCGAGTGATCCCTGTATTTGCATTAAATGTTCTGGGCTAAGCCCCGGATGTCCTTCAATGCTGGAAACGCCCCTGCTGATGACGTTATCAGTCTGTGGAAAAACACCTTAAATTTTTTTTATTTTTTTTTTGTACTTTGATTCAAAGTTAATATAATAGCCTACAAAGTATAGTGTTATAAATGTACATAAAACAATTAAAATATTAAAATCTTCGCAGGATTCACGATGATGATGACCGTTAAAATGCGTCATCACGGTCTGTGAGAGACAAAGTACAAGTTGCTGGGTTGCTTTTGCTTACTATAGCATGAAACTACATATTTAGTGAATAACTAAAATGAATACGCAGCTGAAGTCGTATAGACTATTTTTATTCTAGTTTTTATGTGTGCTTTTCAGCGTTTGATAGCTCTAACGTTAGTCCTCATTCGCTTTAATTGTAGGGAAAAGAGCAGCGTAAACATTCTGACAAACATCTCATTTTGTGTTCGACAAAAGATAGAAAAACATGGGGAGTAAATATCGGCAAAATATGTGAGGTTAATTATTCCAATCCCTGTAGCTCGTGATTCCAGTCAGAAAGGGGCGCTGTGTTCGCATCCCAATGGATCCTCGGGATGGTTACGGGATTCGGTACACACACACACACACACACACACACACACACACACACACATCAGCAGTAGATTTCACTGTCTGTCTGTCGCCAGCGTGTGCATGTGAACGGATTGTAGCCCGTTTTTACCGGGGATCTATATAGCCACACCGACCCAGTACATCAAAATGTGTGGCTGAAGAATATAACTCGGGATTCCTGTGGCCTACATTCCCCATTTTGTTCTCCTGTGACTGTCCAAACTGAGGATTTGCTCCGGCCAGCGCAGCGATCATGTCGGGGAAAATAGAAAGCAAGCACGGTAAGCGCGAACCGGCCCGCTGAGTATGTAGGCCTGGTTATACTACACTTTAACAGCTCCGCAATGTTTTACTCATGCATTTAATGCTCTTGTGAGGATTGTACCAAAAGCACGGGTCTCTAATGTTAATATCGACCCAGAAATATGTGGTGGAGTAAATCAGTGTCCGTTAGCACGCGCTAGCGCCCGCTGGGGAGTCAGAGCTCGCGCCGCCGCACGGGACATTTAAACGGTGCTTTTCTACCGAGAGACGCATGCAAACGAGCAGAGACGGTTCTGTCTGTCTGTCTGTCTGTCTGCATGTCTGTGCGGTTTATCAAGCCATGCTCGCATGCAAACACTCCAGCAGCTCCAGAGACTCTCCAGCCTGCTGCTGTTGTCAATCTCATGCTCATACAGGCTGATTTTCCCAGAGAAGTTTATGTGTTATGCATAGGTTAATTTAATAATGCATCAGGTTTCACTTTTGTTCACTAGTTGATTAGGGTGCACAGATATCCCTAAAACTATTTAAAGGGTTCATATGTCTATTTATCAATTATGGCTAGTTTTTCTCAAAGATGTTACTCTTTCTTTAGAGTTGTTGACAAATTTATATTTTTTTAGCCATTTTAATATTTGCAGCTCATTTAAATAGTTTTTTATGTAGTAAAATGAGTTCATAAAAGCAGCATGTATTATGCAAATGTTGTTAAAGTAGTAAGGTTTATATGAAGTGTCATGTCAGTGTTGCCTTGCTGAAGGAGGCCTTATCATTATTTCTGAGAGAAATATGTTTTAATGTGTCATTGGCTTGTTTGGACAGAGTTGGATGCTGTCATGTTGCGTGTTATGTTTAGGAATATGACAACACAGACTGTCTGTCTCTCTGTGGATGTGTCTGTCTGGCTGCGGTGAGTCTAACGGAAAGCGACAGGAGGTTTCTTTCGGCGGTGGGAAGGAAACTCAATCCCCCTGATCACCTCACCCTAAACAGCTGTCCCGAACGCCCAGATCGGATCGGGTCAGGGTTTAGGCTGAGGCTGCAGGGGAAGTTTTTTTGTTCAGTGGACCGACAAATAAAAGTAATTACGGTTTCTGCGTGTCTTAATTCGCTCTTACACAATTTAAGGCATTGAAAAGGTCCTAAATCAGATCAGAAAGTCATGATATTAAATGTTGCATGCTTTGCAAAGAATGAACATCTTCCTCCTATTTTCCAATACAAATATCCAAACATCTTTAAATCAATACGTTTACATGAGATGCAAATGGAAAGTGAAGACTTGAAAAACTGGACATTTGCATCTTAAGTAAACGTATCTTGATTTTAAGCATCTTTAGACTAAAAAAGTCAAAAATACTGAGGAAGAACATCTTTTCCGAACATGTCCGATCCAGAAGTAGTTATTTTTGTGGTTTGTAAGCAGAACGATGCAAGCTAATTTTTGTAAAATGATTTCAAAAGTAATGAATATCTGTTAGAAGTTGCATTTTAAAACTCTAAAGTGTTGCTAATACAACTCAATGTGTTTCTCCCTTGACATTTACATTTGGAGAGCATATTGAGTTTCCTCCCATTTATTCCTTAAATTTAAGGAATTCTCAAAAAGGTCTTTAAAACGCTTTACTTCATAAAACCCGCAGAAACCCTGGTAATAAAACCCATGTAAATGTAGGTAATAATCTTTTTTAAGGTTAATAACTGTTACTAAGAATGCACATAATACAGTATATCAGTACTAATCAATATTAGGGTTGTTTTAAATTATTGGTTGCTAAATGGGTTGATATATTGGAAGCAGTTTAATTTCAAATTAAACATTTTATTTAATATTAAAAAAAGAAATGGCAGATTTAAACGTTTCATAATATCTGTACATGTAATGTTTTTATTCCTAATTTCAGACTGGAAAATTATAGTTTGAACACAAAAAAAAAGAAAAAACAGGCATGAAGCTATCTATTTATAGTATTTTTTTATAATCATATTTATAAACGTATTTTACTTTTACTCTGCAAAGTGCCTTGAGAAGCTACATTTAAATGGGCTATATCAAAATCAAGTATTATTATTATTAAATTATTGGTCAAAAGTTTGGGGTCGCTAACATTTTTTATGCTTTTGAAAGAAGTTTCTTATGTTTGCCAAGGCTTCATTCATTTGATCTAAAAACAGGAATATGAAATATTATTACAACTTATGCCTGAATTTTCAGCATCATTACTCCAGTGTTCAGTGTCACATGATCCTTCAGAAATCATTCTGATATGAGGATTTGCTTCTCAAGAAACATTTATGATTATTATCAATGTTGAAAACAGTTGTGCTATTCATATTTTTTGTGAAATTTTTATTTTATTTTTCAGCATTCTTTGATGAATAGAAGCGCAAAAGGTCAGCATTTATTTGAAATAGAAGTTTGTGCAACATTATGAATATCTTTACTGTCACTTTTGATCAATTTAATGCATCCTTGCTAAATGAAACTATTAATTAATTTTTTTTAATCTAACTGACCCCAATATTTTGAACAGTAGAAACGGTGAAACCTTTCTATAGCAGCCGAGCTGATTTCGGATTGAAAAGTGATTCTCCGTGTGGTGAGGTAAGGAATGCCTATCCCGAGGCGTTACTCACCTGAACACTCCTTTGTGGCACAACTTAAAGACGCATTTGTCGCATATATCAGGGCTGAACGTGTTTGAGCCTTTTAAATCGTGTCAGCACACTTCTTATTTGAGAATGAATCTAATTTGAACAATACACACTATTTAGTTGTTGTATTGAGGTCATTTTGGAAGCCGCATTCTTTGCATGTTTTGTTCAGGCTCACGTTGTGTCCTGTCTTGCACTGACCTGTAGGAAGTCTCTCCCATGTGCTTACCCGTTTTGTTTGTATTGGAGGTTTGTGTGTGTTTGGTTACCGGGTTGCTTGTTTGTCTTTTGTGCGTTCTGTTGGTCGGGCGAATCGATGAGCGGTTCTGGATAAGTCTAAAGCCAGCCCGAAACAACAAGAGCAGGATGGAGACTGACTCTGTCTGTGTGTGTCCTGACGTAATTCTCTCCATCATGTTTTTTTGTCGCCGTGGATACACTGACCTGATGTCATAGTGCCACTGTCATTCATGCAGAAATGTTAAGACCAGTCACCTGCTATGAGCTACCTCCCTCTGCTTCTCTCTATTCCTGTGTCGTCGGAACAAAACCAGGAAGCTGATTTGACCTCCCTCAACTTCCTTATGACAGTGAGAAAATGAACTTTGGGGAGGAAAATGAGTGTGTGAGAAATCTTGAGTGTGTGTGTGTGTACTCACGTCTCAAGCCTTCAGACCAACCAGTTCACTAAAGCCTCCAAGAGGGGGTTTTCACAGCGATGCCATAGAAGAACCAGTTTTGGTTCCCCAAAGAATCTTCAGTAAACAGTTCTTAAAAGAACCTTTTTCCACTATAAAGAACCGTTTGTGGAATGGAAAGGTTCCATGGATGTTAAAGGTTCTTAATGGAATCATCGTTCCCAATAAAGAAGCTTTATTCTAGTGTATGGAAGATCTTAAAGGGACAGTTCAGTGAAAATGATAATTTAATAATTACTCTGCCTCATGTTGATCCAAACCTGTATGATCTGTCATGGTTTCATGAAAAAAAAAATTGTTTTACTTTTTTTCTCCAAATTCCAAACTCCAGATTCCATTTTTTTCCCAGTCAAATTAAATCTGTCATCAAAAAGCATGTCTAATTAATTTAAATCATTAAAACATTAATTTATATGTATTATAATTTTTTTCTTCTATGAATTTGTCTGGCCATCAAATGAAGGCATAACATTTATTTAATTTATCTTTCAGTCATATGAAATTAAACTTTTGTCAAACAAAGTGCTGCACAACAGAGCTTTATTGCTGAAATTAAAACATGGAAGAAAATGTCTGAAAAAATTTAGTTTTAATAATTTATTTTATTATTTTATACTATTAGTGTTTGTATTATTACATTGAGACGTAGCTATATTCTACTGTACAACAGTAACATATTTCTGTCACAATTTCTTCAAGTTAAACCAAACTTATTGTGACGAGTGAAGAGCTTTGAGTTTCTGTGTGTTTATGATATGATGATAGTTTTTTCAATGCTGATGAAGTGCCTCTCAGAGCAGCTCTGGAGATGAAGTTCATGCGTGAATATAGTCCTCATATAGTGAGGCGGCAGAGGCTGAAAACACCGCAAGCTTCACGCGTGCTTCAGTGTGTGCGTGGAGACACGCAGAACATCCAGGATTCATATCTAAACCGCCTGACCTGCTTTTTGTTTATTCATCAAAAATTTGACAAATTCCATGACATTCTGTGTTATACAGTAAATTCAGTTTTTATGACTGGATTCTGCGATTCTGGCTGCGTTTTCCGCATAGCATAAGACATAGCGCCCTATGTAATATATACATTTTTAATTGTAGTCTTTTAAGAAGACACCTGAAATACTAAACTAGGTGCAATGTAGTGTTTTCAAAAATATAGATTTTTCAATGCATATCGATACTGAAATATCAATACACAATACCAGCTGCTCTTTCTCTCTCTCTCTCATCTCTCTGACAGCAAGCGACACTCAAACCCTCCTTGCTCCAGATGAATATTGTTGCTGTTACAGGGCATGAATTCCGATGGGATTGCGTATATTGCACATTATTGTTTTCATTCCCGCACCCAAAGTACAGCACATAAAGCCGCCACCTCAGTACGAAATTGAGTTATTTTCCTCTACTAATTGCACTTAAACAGTCAAATACACACAAAATAATGTCAAAAAGCCGGTCTTGGCGAGTATTCACGTAAGCACAGTCAGTTCTGTTTTAAGCAAGCGGCAACCTCCCGCGGTCTCTCTTGAAGCCAATACAGAAGTTCCTTAAACTGCAGTTCATCAACTGGCCGCTAGGGACAGGCTCCAGAAGGGAGCAGAATCTCATTGAGCTTCATGTTAAAATGCCCAACTTTAGAGCAGAATACAACACGTTTACAGCCTGGGACAAATTGTGGTTTTGGTCTATACGGCTAGTTTTGCCCTTCATGACAATGGGAGGGGGGTGAATTTTTTTATAACTCATTCGTTTACATTATATAAAGCCTTAAAGTTCTGCATAATTAAGGGTGTGGCCACTCTGAGTGGCAGGTGGATAGCCGTTCGTCTGCTGTCTGTTAGTCATCGCTTCACCTCAGCTCCAGCTACGTCCTACCTCTTTCCCCATTTACTATTATCCGGGAGTGACTTGCGATGACGCGTTGCCAAGATGGCAATGGCCAGCTCGGCTCTACTTTACGCTTTTTCAGAATCCTATGGGTGACGTCACGGACACTATGTCCATATTTTTTACAGTCTATGGTTTTAAGTGAATGTAAACAGTTGAGAAAGAAAACGCATGTGTAACAGTATAATGGATCCGTGCGTCAGGTCTTAAAGTGACAGCAGCCTAATATTTCTGTGTGGCTAGTAAGTCACTTTGGAAAACCACTAGGCACAGTGGCTGGTGAGTAAAAAAATTAATGTCAAGCCTTGACTATATGACCATATTCTTTCTAATAACATTAAATTTAACTGATAATCCTCTTCCCCGTAGCTCTCAAATACCATTGGAATATTGTGCACAATAAACTTAGTAAAAAGGTGGTTACTATGCAGTTGGGGTGTTGAAGAATCTAAGTTCATGTTGACAACATTGTACGACATGAATATAATGCAAAATATTGATGGTTGAAACCATTAACAAACATGTGCGTTAACAAAAAAATTCTGAAGTCTGACAAGAACCGGCCAAATAGACACTCGCACTGGAAGAGCTTGTCCAGTAACAGACCTAATATATGTGAGTTTCATCATTTGTGCTGTGCATATGTGAATAATAGTGGTCATTTTAGTTTATCGTCATGTATGTGGTCTCTCCCATTTTAAAAATCTGATAAGATTCCAAGAAGTCCTTACTCTGATTATTAGAAATAATCACATTATTGGTGCACATGTAAATGTAGCCACTGTTTCAGCATTTCTGCTTTTGTGTTTCTATGGAAGACAGAACGTATTTTGGGTTTGGAACATCATAAGTGATGACAGAATCTTTAGTATTGAAATAAGTTTCCAGTAGAACTCATGTTGTGATTGTAATGTGCCTTGTTATGTCTGAGCAGTTCTGAGGAATAGGCCCTGCATGTGTGTGTTTTCATGTGGTTGAGCGATTGTGACATTCTCCAAATAGCTCGACTGTAATAATGTGTCATGTATTCGGTGGGTGTTTTGGATGTATTATGAGTAGCTGCGACGCAATGTGAATCCCTGACAACAAAATTATTTATAACAGCTCGTAGTTGTGTAATTCGGTCTGGTATGTGTGTGTTTATTTATGAATAGTTGCATTGGCATGTAAATCCCAGACAACAAATGTGTGTGTGAATGCTCACATGTTCATGCTGGTGTTCTAAACACTGTCTCGCAGTAAACTGAGAGATAATGTACTACTGAGAAATACACACACACACACACACACATTTTAAGATAATTTTGCCTTGTCTGGCTATCTCCAGACCAAGCTCAATTTAAGATTGAACATTGGTCTGGGGAGTCTGCTCTGTATTTTCTACTGCACAAGAAGCGTGATCAACGAGCATAATTCAAATGACTCTGTACGCAATTGGATATTCCTTCAACCAATCAGAGCACAAGAGGCGTGACCCATGGGCAACGACCCATCGCTTCTCTATCCGTCATTGTGTTAAACCCGCCAATAGAGTGCCAGGTGGATAAGCCAGTCTGTGATTGGTTCCCGCAAAAGTGTAACCAAGCAGTAGAAATTAATGTACAGATTTCCAGACTGAGCTGCAGGGCGAAATCAAATCGGCGGCAGGTCAGGCTGGGTTAACCCAGTCTAAATTTTGCCATCAATATTAAGCCTTTTGTTAGCAATATAAAATAGAGATGCACCGATACAAAATTTCTCTATCTATAGCCGATTATTCAGAATATCTGTCAATACCGATAGTTTGACTTTCTTGAGGAAAACGAAATCTCTCCCAACTAATATATAGGGAACTCTCTCATTTGGTTAATATTTGAGGTTAACATTAACAACAGAGCTGCTATTTTTAGGTATAATTACACTCAAAGAAAAACTGAAATGTTTGTATAAAACTCAGTTGCACGTAAGGTTTTATAAACAAATTTGTTCTAGCATTACATGAGACGTGATTAGAGCTGTCACGATTATAACATTTGGCTGATAAAATAATGCTAGTTATGCTATGAACATACCTTCTGATGTTCATGCATGTTTTTTCATGCTATAACTTGTATTAAATTGGAAGAAAAGACTCATGCTGCCGCTTGAACTGAGGCGCTTTCATTAATAATCATACGAGTGATTCATAAGAGCTTTTTACAAACTGCGCTTAACCCCGGGCAGGGCTCCAGACTAACTTTTTGTCTTGGTTGCACTGGTGCGCCTAACTTTTTTGTTTAGGTGCACCAGCACAAAATTTAAGTGCACCCAAAAATTTTCCAGGTTACCTTCTTATCACACTTCATATACATTCATATCTATTATGTAAATGACAACATAATATATGCAGTTACACAGGAATTTAAATCAAGGAAGACAATGCTTTGAACATTAGCCTACTATTTTAAACTAAAGTTTTAACCAAGTGTTGTAAATTAATGTAAAAAAGAAAATGAAATTTTTAAATACAATTCATAATCATGGATCACTTTTACTCGGGACATGCTAGCTGGCAACATAAGATTCCATTCATTATGCTAAGCTAAGCTAGCGGCGACCCTGCCAAACTAAAAAAATGCATGCACTGAGACAAAAATGCCTAAATGGAGGAAAGAAGTTGATTAATCCCTATTTCTAAAAACGGTGGAGTGTTCCTTTAACTATTTCAAGTGGGAAAAGCCCTATAGGGTGACATAGAGCCTGCTTTAATGTCGATATTTTGTGCTTTATTGACGTGTTAACTCTGACAGCCCTAAATTCAACACAAGACATTTTTTTCACACACAGAATGAGTTGCTGTTTAACACATTTTTTTCCACCCAGTTTTGATTGACAGGATAATCGTCTGATAGTGAATATAATTGCTTTTATCGGCCAGTACCGATTATTGGCTGATATACATCGGTGCATCTCTAATATAAACGCCTGTCACTTTATTTGTATAGCTCTTTTCACAATAGACATTAGTTTATATTAAGCTTTTGTGAATGAATTAAGTGATTTATTGTAATGTCAAACAATTAGCAAATCAGTCTAAATCAACTTGTGAATTGGTCTAAATCAAGTTTTAATGGAGTTGTCCTTTTGTGAACGTCACTTCATCATCACCTACAACTGCTTAGAAGATCGTTTCGCTCTGATGATTCTGGCGAGTCTATTTTGTGCCTCAGTCTTCCTTCTAATGAGTTTTGTAATGAAGTAAAGGATATAAAAGTATTTAATGTGATGATGCAATCTTTACTCATGCTCATCTAAAAATAAAATGACTTTTAAATGAATATAATAACTTGATAGGCTTTGTTCCTGATTGAGTGTGGTGCGTTCTGATTGGCTGCCGGGAGCGTTTTGGCCTTTAATTGGCCAGAATAAGTGCAGAATTATTTAGAGTCATCTCAGGCTTCTTGTTTTTTGTCCCTAAACTGTAATTTGGGGTTTTAGAGAAATGAGCGCAGTAGATTACTAGAATGAAAAACATGCTCTTACTATCCTGAGCTTCAGTAATTAGATGGTACTTGCGTGCCATGTGTGTGTGTGTGTTTGAGAGAAGCAGGCGTGTGTATGTGGACGTGCAGGGCTTTGTGGGAATTAAGTACGGAATGGATAGATGTGAGATTGAGCATTTCAAGCGCTCTGCTCTGATTTGAGCTGTATTATCTGATCTGTCTGCTGCTCAATTCCATAATGGAGGTTTAAAATGTATTGACCGTTTTTCTGTTTCCATCGTCTTTGTCCGGATCGGTGTAGTTTGGTTTGCGTGTGCACAGTTTTCCCTGCCGTAGGCTTAATCGATCATTTCTCACATGTCAGGCAGTTTTTCATCAGTGCGGATTTTGCTCCATAGTTCCTCCTGGAATGGGGATGTTTTGGCATTCCAACACCGTCCGACACGCATGGAACACTGGGACGACGGACTCTGGAAGTTCTCTGCAGTTCTATTTGAGTTTATTTTTAGATTCCACTCGGTTTGAAGTCTGAGTCAGGCTGGGTCATGGGATTTGACTGAGGGTGACTAACTGAGTGAGGTCTCCGGTCCTGGATGCTTATTTCTGACTTCTACCAGTGACCTGTTGGACAACAGCCTTCTTTTTTTTATTGATTGATTGATTGAAGAAAATGTCCAGTATCACCTCCAGAGATCACTGTTTGAGGTGAATGAGATTGGAAGAAGTCTCTAAACTAGTTCGATAACCAGAATTTGTCCGGGTTCTACATGGGGAATACCAGTCGGAGAACACAACCTCTTCTAGAGGAGACGGAATATTTTAATACCAGAGAACCAGATACAGGTGAGAACAGATGCACTGAAAGAATTTTGGAAGGTTTTGAATTCATCAAGGTCATTCTAGAATTAATGTGGAAGAGTTTGGACTTTGTTTTCAGATTGTGATATAACAGGAGCAATATACATCAAGGCAGGATGAACTTTGTATTTGGTCGCTTATGAAGTGTAGGGTTGATCTTTTAAGCTTTCATTTCATTCGAGTCATAAAGTACACACGCTCTTATTGCAGTTCCCAAGCTAGCTGTACTTTGGTTTCAAAGACTTATTGTGATGTTGGATTTTAGACTTTGAAGTTCTCATTTATTGGAATCAGCTTGATCAGGCTTTGTTTTGGACGTTCTTCAGAGTCATTTTACTTATCCTGTACTCTTGTTTATATCCTTTAGGTGTTCTGGGATTTTTGCTCAATTCCTTATTTGTGGTATGGTACAGTGTAGGGATGCACGATACTGGGGAAAAAACTGACATTGCCATATTTATTTTTTTTGCAATATATATTGCGATATGAAAACAATTTCACCAGATGACTTGAATAGCTCTATTTGGAAAGAAGTAATCCTTCTTGAATGATTTGGGTGATTTTTATGGGGAGTGCATCTGCACAAATGGCAAGCATAGATAAATGCAACAGAACAAAGATACAAAGCAATTGAATAATCAAATGTTAAGCAGCCACTGCATAGTCTTCACTGTATAAATTAAATATAATGAATCTTTGTTAAAGCTAAACATAAGTGATTTTTCTCTTTGTGTTTTGTTGTTTGGTTAACATTAATGACACCGCATGAATATTAGGCTGCTGTCACTTTAAGACCGAATGGATGGATCCACTATAATGATACGCATTCATTTAAGTGACTCGTTTACGAGGATATAATCACAGAGATGGCCGTTTTGACATAAGTTTGCTATGTGTGTACGTGATGCTAAACACTACTAAATCGCCCACTTAACGTTAACCTTGCAGAAACATTATATAACACTTAATTTTGGCATTTACTGTCCCTTTTGAGTGTCGTGGCAAAGAATGCTGGGAAATAGAAATCCCAGCCCAGTTTTGGTTAAATTTAAGTTAAACTTAAGTTAAATTAAAAGAAACAAGTTCATAAAACTCAAAACAATGAAACAGTTCAGAATACTTAAAGTGTGTCAGTTTTGAGAACTCAAAAGAAAGAAAGTTCTAAATATTCTTAAGTTATTTTGTTTAATTTTGTCTCTACTTGAGCATTAGGGTTTACAGTGTACCATTGTTATTTTTTGTTAGTGTTACATTAATAGATTAATTGCCCTCTTTAAGAAAAAAAATGGAAGCAAGTTCTTCTCCAACAAAGAAAGTATTTCTGGGAATACAGAAGCTTCTGATGTGAAATTCCAGGGACATTCCTTCCCGTTCCAGTTGTGTGGCTTTTGTCTAAGTGCTCATTTGATCCAGTCAAACTCTGGGTGGATCCAACAACCCAGAAAAAGAGATGCAGAGAAAGTCTTTCAGGTTCTGCAGGAGATGAATGAGATGGTCATTTTGACTAATCTGTTTGGGATATTTAGGATTTAGAGCTTTGGATTGATGAGAGTTTCTTTAAAGAGGAAAATGCTCGTTTTGAAAACACACCGTGGACAAATAGTTCTGCACTCTTTTGATACCTGTATCAGAAACATTGTATTTAACTTTCTACTTTATCACTGAAACATGCGCTTGAATGTTTGGTCGTTGCTGTGCCAGCATCTATTCAAGGCTCGTAAGTCCAAAATAGGACATTCAGAACTGCTGATGGCAGAACCTCAGATCATATTAAAGCGTCTGCAATCGGGTACTGCGTAACTCAAGCCAAACAT
>CM040930.1:33184405-33189405 GCA_023029165.1 Gobiocypris rarus | reverse complement strand
ACACACACACACACACACTTTGATTTATTTGAATTCGAGAAACCCAGCAGGAAGTGGAAAGTCTTTCCCACGACATAGTTTGTGTGATGAAGTATAGCTGTAGTATTAAAGAGGGGCTATAAACCAAGACCACTAAACATGCTTCCAAGTTAGGTGTGTGTGTGATTGGTCTGCTCCCTTCATCTCTGTAAATACAACAAAGGTGGTAAACAGCCGAACAGCTCAGCAGGGTGTGCTTGTGCGATTGCATGGTCTCTGCTTTCTGTGTTTAATTATTTCGAGCGGCCTTTGAAGACACTCTTGGTTAAGGTGTAATGGCCTGGAGTCAAACTTCCCACATGTTCTCTCTCTCTTCCTGTCTGTGAGACACATATGTACATGCACACATAAACCCTTAATTACTGTAATGTATAAAGCTCAAAACAGTACTGCCTTGTTTTGATCTGATGTTTGCTAATAGGTGTGCTATTACTTGTCGAAGCGACTGGGCCTGGTAGGTGATTAAATGGCCTTAGCAACCGCAAAGCAACGCCTTAGTGACTTTTGCACGGACAAACACCACTGACATTTTCTTTATTCGATTTAAACTCTAGATCTGTGAGTATAGGCTCTCAGTCACTCGTTTCTCTGTCATTCTTTCTCCCAGGGGAAGAAAGGAGACCCTGGACTCTCTCCTGGAAAAGCACCGAAAGGAGATAAAGTGAGAAAACACATACACTTGTTCAGATAGACAAGTTAGTAACGGATGTTTGTCAAACCTAAGAACATTTATTTCCTAGAATATAAGGTAGATGTTCTTCTGCTGGGAACACACAGACACACAAGAAGAGTTATAACAGCATCTGAGTGTTTGTGCCTCATGTTTGTGTTTGTAGGGAGACATCGGTCTGCGCGGTCCTGTTGGTTTAGTTGGGGTGGAAGGCCGTAAGGTAAGATATTCTGAAGCGCTTAGAGCTGCATGATTTTTTTTTGTTAAAATAGAGATTCTCACATGATTAGACAAATAAACAAAATAGCATGTAATTTACTAGAGGCTCGAATCTTTTAAATGAATGATGAGTTTAAAGTGCCCCTATTATGGTTTTTTGAAAATATTTCCTTCCATGTAGTCAGTAATAGAGCTGTCTGCAAAGTTGTAAAGTCGAAATTACAAGATAAATAAATTGTCTCACAAAAGAAAGAATCGACTCTGAACCGCCTAAATGAATCATCAGGAATCCCAATCAGTTACGGCTACACATCACTAGCTAACACATTTGCATAATTGTCCGCTCACGAACAACTGGACCAGCCCTTCAATTCAGGATTAGCAAAATGCTTGCTCTTGAAAGATGGGTCAGTACCCAGTTTATTTGGACCAACTGCTCAACCTATAAGTATCATTAATTATTGATCTACACTCAACAAAAGGATTTTTAGGAACACCTGTTCAGTTTCTCATTAATGCAATTATCTAATCAACCAATCACATGGCAGTTGCTTCAATATATTTAGGGGTGTGGTCCTGGTCAAGACAATCTCCTGAACTCCAAACTGAATGTCAGAATGGGAAAGAAAGGTGATTTAAGCAATTTTGAGCGTGGCATGGCTGTTGGTGCCAGACGGGCCGTTCTGAGTATTTCACAATCTGCTCAGTTACTGGGATTTTCACGCACAACCATTTCTAGGGTTTACAAAGAATGGTGTGAAAAGGGAAAAACATCCAGTATGCGGCAGTCCTGTGGGCGAAAATGCTTTGTTGATGCTAGAGGTCAGAGGAGAATGGGCCGACTGATTCAAGCTGATAGAAGAGCAACTTTGACTAAAATAAAACCACTCGTTACAACCGAGGTATGCAGCAAAGCATTTGTGAAGCCACAACAACCTTCAGGCGGATGGGCTACAATAGCTGAAGACCCCACCGGGTACCACTCATCTCCACTACAAATAGGAAAAAGAGGCTACAATTTGCACGAGCTCACCAAAATTGGACAGTGAAGACTGGAAAAATGTTGCCTGGTCTGATGAGTCTCAATTCTGTTGAGACATTCAGATGGTAGAGTCAGAATTTGGCGTAAACAGAATGAGAACATGGATCCATCATGCTGTGCAGGCTGGTGGTGGTGGTGTAATGGTGTGGGGGATGTTTTCTTGGCACGCTTTAGGCCTCTTAGTGCCAATTGGGCATCGTTTAAATGCAACGGCCTACCTGAGCATTGTTTCTGACCATGTCCATCCCTTTATGACCACCATGTACCCATCCTCTGATGGCTACTTCCAGCAGGATAATGCACCATGTCACAAAGCTTGAATCATTTCAAATTGGTTTCTTGAACATGACAATGAGTTTACTGTACTAAAATGGCCCCCACAGTCACCACATCTCAACCCAATAGAGCATCTTTGGGATGTGGTGGAACGGGAGCTTCGTGCCCTGGATGTGCATCCCACAAATCTCTATCAACTGCAAGATGCTATCCTATCAATGTGGGCCAACATTTCTAAAGAATGCTTTCAGCACCTTGTTGAATCAATGCCACATAGAATTAAGGCAGTTCTGAAGGTGAAAGGGGGTCAAACACAGTATTAGTATGGTGTTCCTAATAATCCTTTAGGTGAGTGTATATATTTTCTACTTTGTTTAAAATACATAGTTGTGTGTTTTATATTGTGTTGATCTCCGGCTAACTGGCTAACTCACGTTATCACTGTCTTACTGAAATACTTCTGCTCATCAGCTGTGGGCCACTATTAACTAAAACTGTGTCTATTAATGCAGATTGGCTGTCGTTCTTACTACTTTGAGTAAGGATAAAGGATGGAGCAAGATTTCTTTTACAAACTTTAATGTTATATCAGTCATTCACGTTAGGTCTCGGCTAATGTACATACACTTGATAATGCTGATGGTGAGGAATTACAGTTGCAACATCCCATAATGTACCTCAAACTGAGTAGCATCACAGAAACGTCCTGCTCAAGTTATTCTTGAATTTAGTCTGATTCAGGGGGAATCAGAATGCCAAATTCTGACTGACGAGAGGAGGAGCTGGGGATAAAGGAGGGTAAATGAGCTCCGGAGAAACGCAGTAGCAGCTGATAATACCGAAGGAGCTTATAAATGCATGATGTGATAGGCATCGTATTCATATAGGTAGATGTGATCAGCTGACAGTCAGCTGATGCGAGCTTGACTAACGCTTACTCTGCTCTGATTGGCCAGATGGCCCAGTCTGTTGCGATTGGTCTACTGCTTAAAGCATATGTCAGAAATTAAATGCCCATTACCATATCCAAATTTCAGCTCTGGATCTTCCTTCGAATTCTGAAGGAGCGTATTTGACACAGAAATTCTCAGTCAAACATTCAACTCGTTTTTTTAATTTAAATTTTGGCCATGTTTAGCATGAGAATCCAACTCTTTAACAGTGTATATAAGTAAGAATGCATGAAATAGCATTAACGATTAATCATGTGCTTGAATCATTCTCTCCATTATTTCATTATTTCTGAACAATGTGCACACTCTATTTTTGCTGTACACTTGCTGGGTGACATTAGCGCAGATGTTTGCCTTCTTGCTTACGAGACCCACGCAAACACTCTGAAACGCTCCCACTCATTCTGCCTCACTGTGTCTTCCGTTGACATGGAAACCCAGTGTAAACATCAGAGGGAATCCCCAATGAGTCGTCTATCACTCCTTTATACTCAACGCACATACACGTCAAAAAAGGCTATTGAGAGCTGTACAGTCGTTCACCATGAGTAACTCTCTTTGTTACGGCCATTAGTGGTGTGTGTGTGTGTGTGTGTGTGTGTGTGTGTGTGTGTGTGTGTCTCGTCTCAGCTGTGCATGATTATAGTAAGTTTAGACTCTCTGCCAGGCGTATTACTGTAAGCAATAGCGCTTACAGCTTCATGTGTTTGTGAATGTGTGTGTTTGCGTTGGAAGGATCTTGCAGTGGGATCGCTGGAAAAATCCAGTAGTGGATGCCTGCTTTTAAATGATGGTCGTGAGCATGCATATGTAATGTCTAGAGAGCAGCAACAACTAATCAAAACGAGTCAACTATTATAGTTGACAATGAGTGTTAATATCTTTTTGGGTCATTTTAGACTCAAAAAATGATTTGATGTGAATGTTGAATGCATTAATATATATATATAGTGGGTACGGAAAGTATTCAAACCCCCTTACATTTTTCACTCTTTGTTATATTGCAGCCATTTGATAAAATCATATAAGTTCATTTTTTTCTCATTAATGTACACACAGCACCCCATATTGACAGAAAAACACTGAATTGTTAACATTTTTTGCAGATTATTAAAAAAGAAAAACTGAAATATCACATGGTCCTAAGCATTCAGACTATTTGCTCAGTATTTAGTAAAAGCACCCTTTTGATCTAATACAGCCATGAGTCTTTTTGGGAAAAATGCAACAAGTTTTTCACACCTGGATTTGGGGATCCTCTGCCATTCCTCCTTGCAGATCCTCTCCAATTCTGTCAGGTTGGATGGTAAATGTTGGTGGACAGCCATTTTCAGGTCTCTCCAGAGATGCTCAATTGGGTTTAAGTCAGGGCTCTTGCTAGGCTGTTCAATAACAGTCTCGGAGTTGTTGTGAAGCAACTCCTTCGTTATTTTAGCTGTGTGCTTAGAGTCATTGTTTTGTTGGATGGGTGAACCTTTGGCCCAGTCTGAGGTTTTGAGCACTCTGGAGAAGGTATTTGTCCAGGATATCCCTGTACTTGGCCGCATTAATCTTTCCCTCGATTGCAACCAGTCGTCCTGTCCCTGCAGCTGAAAAACACCCCCACAGCATGATGCTGCCACCACCATGCTTCACTGCTGGGACTGTATTGGACAGGTGATGAGCAGTGCCTGGTTTTCTCCACACATACCACTTAGAATTAAGGCCAACAAGTTCTATCTTGGTCTCATCAGACCAGAGAATCTTATTACTCACCATCTTGGAGTCCTTCAGGTGTTTTTTAGCAAACTCCATGCAGGCT
>CM040930.1:32416905-32434405 GCA_023029165.1 Gobiocypris rarus | reverse complement strand
AGAACTGAACTTGATTCAATGCCTCGATATACTCACGGCAAAGTTATTTTTCTTTCTTCGCTTAGGGGTAAAAAGTGGGAAGTTGGAAATACATTTCAGTGATGTACTGTTAATGAACATCGAGTCGCCGTCCACGCTGCCTGAGAACAACGTTTAGATGAAAAATATTAAATGTGCTTTGCGCTTTTCTCTCAATAACAAAATAAACACACAACAAAATGAAAGCGGTGAGAAAACAGCAGTTGAGAAAGCATCTGATCATAGCGATGTGGATGTTTGCACCAGCTCTCCAATTCACTGGCATCTTGTGAACAGATGAGGTCAATTACTTATGATAGTTTGATGAACTATATGTGGGACTATAGACTATATAGATCTATGAGACTATAGTTTAAATGAATCCCTTTTCTTCGCATGACACATTGACTTTACAGTACAGAACAGCTCTCTCTGCATAATCCTGAACATTGTACAAACGTTTTGTGTGTCATTGAACGGAAAAGAGCCTGTTGGAAGCACGTGTAAAAACGTTGCATACTTTTGATTTTCCCGATTTTCTTTCACATAAAAATCTGTCTACAGGCTTTCAGACAAGTTAAGAAGTTAAAAGAAGGTCTAATTTTTTAAGTGTCCTTACAAACCGTTCACACGCAATAAAAAACGATTCATACATGAAAATGTGTACATGTATAGCCCCTTTAAATCATTTTACACAGTATTTTAACTAGGCAAACATGATAACAGCATCATCTTGTGTCTGTGCTTATGTGGAACAGTTGTTTTGACCAATGAGAGCTTGCTGTGGGCGGGGCTACGGAGCACATTGCGACAAAACAATATCCAAACAGCCACAAATTGAAGATGCATTTACTTGATTTACATGTACTTTTCTGAACAAAGTATCAAAATCAGTGTTATTATAGCTAAATTTAACTAAAACTATAAAATAATCTTTGGTTGCATGCAATAAAATAAATGTTAACTGTAATAAAATAAAAAATAAAAACACTTAAACTATATTATTTCAGCTAGTTGCTAAGCAACAAATAATTAAAACTAAAGCTAAAATTTAAATTTATAAAATACTATATAGACATTTTTTTAAAAACAGTCATTCTAAAAATGACAAAAACATAACAAAATGACTCAAATTAAAATACTAAAGACTATAATAGTATAATTGATACTAAAATAACACTAATAACAAAGTTTATGCTTAAAACAAGAAAAAATTTACTTAATTAAAGGGTAAAAACAAGATTTTTGGTCTTGTTTTAAGCATAACTTTCTGAATAAGTCAGAAAACGACTTGGCATCAAGTAAATGTATCTTGATTTAAAAAATATTGAGAAATAAAATCATTTTTGCAGTGTAGTGTCTTAGCAATATGCATTTTTACAAAGAGAATATCTGCAAAAAATGTGGATATCCTCCATGTAAAAATGCATATTACTCAACATTTATTATCCACTGACGGGACTGTCACAAGGAGGAAGTTACACTTCCGTTTTGTCAGCCAAGCAGACATTATCAGTTGCTAATAATCTCAAAAGGACAGAATGTCTCAAGTAAAATATCTGATAAATCATATATTGCTTTATTGTGCCACATGACGTGGACATGACTGGCTCATGCTGGTTTTGTCGATTCTTTCTCCTGCAGAGAGCAGAGAGTCACGGGAACAATGGTGTTTATTTTGACGGGCCTGTCGGTTTTCATGGCCCCCGTTCTGAAGGTTTGAACTTTTATACTATCTATACTGTCTTTCACTTACTGATACTTATCCTTGTCCAAGATAATAAGGGGAATGTTCAAAAAAATTATAGACTTTTATGGTTTTTACTGCATGTGTGTTTTGAGTTCATGTGTACTTTTAAAGTTGACAAAACACACTTTTTTAGCAGATATGTACATATTTATCAGTTTCTTTCTCTTCTTGGAAAACAGACCACAAATATGATTGACTCATGACCCTAGCACGGAATATCAGGAAGCAAATCATGATTCATAGCTGTGATGTAAACTAAAGATTATTTGAGAAAATACTAATTGTGTCTACATAATATTTATTAGGGTATTTTAAGCAATTCTAGTTATTTGAAGTGCATGAATTTATAGGGCTTACATAACTCATGTCCTTATCCAGATCTCCTTGAAACTCAAGTTTAATTTCTAAATTATGTATATGAAGTTGATTCTTGAGGATCATAACTAATAAAAAACACCATGGTACTTCCTTTTTGCTGTTTAACATATTATTAATCATATATCATGGTATGATTAATATATAATGATTTGATAAAATGACATTTGCATGCACAGAAAATATGTCCCATAGCAGTACTTTACAATTCCTGGAGGAACCATGTAAACGCTGTCATATGTGGTTTCCAGTACCAATGTACAGTATATATCAAAGTATTATGTTGATAATACCATCTGATGTTTTAGGTTGGTACCCTTTAATGGTATAATTGGTACCATTATTGGTATAGTTGGTAAACCATGGCATAATTGTGATACATGTCTAAAAACCCATTATACCATGGTATTTTTTTTGTGCGAATATTGCAGTTACTGCCCCCTGCTGGACATTTACTTTGTAAACATGTCAGCTTGGTAAAGAGGATATTGACCTCTGAATGGGGAAAAACTCCAGGATGCGAGATGAGACAGCGGCTTTCATTCCTGTGTGCACAAATTCTGTTTCACTATAAATTGTTTGCTTTGCACAAATCTCCTCCTTTGGAGCATATGTTGACACGGTTAGGATTTGGGGTGTGTTTGGTGGATAGAGCTTTCACGTAACCTTTGATTCTGTATGTGTGTACAATGTTGCTTTCTGTGTTTGAAGACAAATTACAGCAGTATTATTTATCTAATGCTCATGTAGACTGTGTTTTGTTTGATCTCTGCAGTTCATTCCTATGCCCGTCCTGTACGGCGTGTTCCTCTACATGGGCGTCGCTTCTCTCAATGGCGTTCAGGTGAGTTCATGCTGCTCAACGAGTGTCATGTTACAGTTCAGCAGATAAAGACCCTAATCCTGCCGACTACCTGATCTCCGCTGGAGCCTGGGAACCCGACCGATTCCAGAACTTGATCTGAGTTCAGGAAAGTCGGGATAAGTCAGGCATAGTCAGGATTTTCATTGTGGCTAAATCTAGGGGACAGATTGCATCAAAATATTTGTTTTATTATTTCTGTTGAATCTTGATACATAACATACTAAAACAGTTCAAACACCTTAGCAATCTCTTATTAATTAAGCCCACAATATAAAATTGTATTTATTTATTTTAGATTTTTTGGAGGAAACAGGTTGTCTGCCTCTGAATAATCTATGAATAAAATTGTTTTGTGTCTGTGTTTGTAGTTTATGGATCGTCTGCAGCTCTTGTTGATGCCAGCAAAACACCAACCGGATCTGATCTACCTGAGACACGTACCGCTCAGACGGGTTCACTTCTTCACCTTCTTACAGGTGTGTGTGGTCACATGCTCATCCTCATACAAGGCTCAGACCTATAGCTTTAGTGCTGTATAAGCATCATGAGTGTGTGTGTGTGTGTGTTCTGTGCAAAGGTGCTCTGTTTGGCCCTCCTGTGGATCCTGAAGTCAACGGTAGCAGCCATCATCTTTCCCGTCATGGTGAGCATTTGATTAGCTTGCAATACTTCCATGAACTGCACTCAATGTGCTTAACGCACTGTCTGACATCTCTCTCTGTTGGCTTTCTAGATTCTTGCATTGGTCGCGGTGAGAAAGGCCATGGATTATGTGTTCTCGCAGCACGATCTCAGTTACCTGGATGACGTCATGCCCGAGAAGGACAAGAAGAAGAAGGAGGATGAGAAGAAGAAGAAGAAAAAGAAAGGAAGCATCGACAGTGAGATGAACGACGTGAGTGGAATATCTGTGTGTGTGTGTGTGTGTGTGGGTGTTTAGGACTCGTGTTACTGTAAAACTCCAGTGGTAAGAATATCCCACCCCTGCATTCACAGTCGGATTTTCCAGCCAATGAGAATGTTCCCAGCATAAAGATCTCCATGGAGACCATGGAACAGGATCCAGTGCTGGGGGAGAAGCCCTCAGACAGTGAGTAAACACACAGGGTTTCCCTCGACCTCGCGCAGGGGTTCCAGCCGTTACTAACAACTACAATAATGGCTTTTCCCTCCCCTCTTCTTGCTGTCGTCACACACTCCTTTGTGATTTCTCCAGAAAACATCTCTAAATCCCGTCTTTCTCTTTGTTTATGGTGTTGCTTGGTTTCCTGCTCTGTGTGGATCAATAATCCGCTCTTAACCGATAACAAATGCTTAATCACTATAGTGCGACTTTGTGTGTGTGTATTAATAAAGTCAACATGCAATCAAAATGAGCCCTATTTACTTTCCCAAAACATGTTCCTGGTCTCTTCGCGAATGATTCATTCCGAAGAAAAAAATGTTTGTTTCCATAATCTTTCATCAAAATAACTTTGAAACCACTTTTTGTCTGAAGTCATATTTCTCAATCTCTCTAAGCACCTGGATTTATTCCGGTCTATAGGGATGGGAATTATGTGGAATTTAATGATTACCAATTTCAGGTGTGTAACGGTTGCATTGATGATTCTTTTTGTAGTTTTTGAAAGAAACAATGGACGATATTTGATCAAACAATCCCTGTTGTATTCCCAACCATCAGGCGCCGCTTGAACACTACTGTTGAAAAGTTTAGGGAAATGAGTGCTTTAGTCATCAAGGATCTTATAATGCAACAAAAGATTTCTATATCAAGTAAATGCTGTTCTTTTGAACTTTCTAGTCATCAAAGAATGCTGTAAAACACATCTCACATTTTCCACACAAATATTATAATAATCATAAATGTTTCTTGAGCAGTAAATCATCATATGAGAATGATTTCTGAAGGATCATGTGACACTGAAGACTGGAGTAATGATGCTGGAGATTCAGCTTTGATCACAGGAATACATGACATTTTAACATATATTCAAACGGAAAACAGTTATTTTCAATAATAATAATATTTCACAATATTACTGTTTTTACTGTATTTTTGATCAAATAAATGCAGCCTTGGTGAGACTTTTTTTAAGAACATAAAATATGTTCTGCAATAATAAGCTGCAATAATCGTCATGATTATCGTCATATATTCCTGATGGGTAAAATCAACTAAAAATGTGTTTTGAATGTCCTGTTTTCCTTCAGAAGTGTATCACATTACAGAAGTGAATTGGGTCACAAACAGTCTCATGTTGACTTTATCTGGATGGGTTGTTAATCAGAATTTCTTGTTCTTCACTACCTCTTTTTATTCTAACCACTAACCAATCAAGTGCTTTTCAGCTGCATCTTAAACCCTTTATATGAACCCTCTGAGATCTGATCATCTGACAAGTGTGTATATGTACATTAACAGTGCATCTGTTTGTTTCTTATAGGAAATAAGCCCATGTCCTTCCTCACTCCCTACTGATGAAAAGCACTTTTTCACTTCCAAGACTATGTCAAGGTAATGTGTGTGTGTGTGTTTCCTTGTTTATATTACATTGTGGGGACCAAATGTCCCCATAAGGATAGTAAAACCTTAGATCACCTACATTGTAGGGTCCAGCCAGCGTTCCCCACTTTTCAAAAGGCTTATAAATCACACAGGATGAGTTTTTTTGAGAAAGTAAAAATGCAGAATGTTCCCTGTGATGGGGATGGATAGGTTTAGGGGCAGGGGCAGTGTGTGTGTGTGTGTGTGTGTGTGTGTGTGTGTGTGTGTGTACTGGTAATCCCTACGGTATGGGGACAAAATGTCCCCACAAAGATGGTAATATCCAAAATCCTTGTCCTTGTGGGGACATTTTTTGGTCCCCATGAGGAAAACAGGTCATAAATCACACTAAGTGATGTTTTTTGAAAAAGTAAAAATGCTGAATGTCTCCTGTGATGGGTAGGTTTAGGGACAGGGGCAGTGTAGGGGGATAGAAAATATAGTTTATACGGTATAAAAACCATAACGTCTATGGAATGTCCCCATAAAATATGGAAACACAACATGTGTGCGTGTGTGTGTGTGTGTGTGTGTGGTTCACTTAAACCCAAGGTTATGGAGAGAAAATGTCTCCACAAAGATGGCAATATCCAAAATCCTTGTCCATGTAGGGGAATTTTTTGTCCTTATGAGAAAAATGTACAAATGCAGAGCGTTTTCTGTGAATGGTAGGGTTAGGGGACAGAATACAGTTTGTACAGTATAAACATCATTATGTCTATGCAAAGTCCCCATAAAACATGGAAACCCAACGTGTGTGTGTGTGTGTGTGTGTGTGTGTGTGTACTTGTACAACTATCTCTGTGTTCTTGGACAAAGTGATTAAAGTGAGGACCTTTTGGCTGGACCTCACTTTCTGAGACCCCTTTAAAAGCCTGTTAGAGGGTCAAGACTTGGCTTTAGGGATCGTGTTATATTTAGGTTAAGGGATAGGCACTTAGTTGTGGTAGTTAAGGTAAAGGGCTAGAGATTGCATGGTGTCAATGAATGTCCTCACAAAGATGGCTGTACAAACACTAGTCAATACATCTGAGCTTGTGTGCACATGCATGTCTATAATGAATTACTCAGCTTAGTTCAGCAATCATTTCAGGTTGGCTCAGGTTTATGGTGGTTAGTGCAGGTCTAGCTGGTGGGACTTTATATGATTGTAGTCTTATTTGTGCTAATGCAAGGCCTTAAAACAGTCAATTGGCATCATAAAGGATGCATGTCTATGAGTTCACATGTTTATGTGTGTATATTTTGAAATATCTAACAGCTTTCTTTCTTTCACTTTCTCCTAGTCAGGATTTAAACCCTTTTAAGAAGATGGTGCCTCAGATCAGAATCGATTTGGACTCCGACAACAACAAATTCTTCTGGAAAACTCCAGCCTCCGAAACGTCCCTTTAAACACTTTCATACACGCACATTTAGATCCAGATGATGTTTGTTCGGCTAAACACAAAGTGACAAACTTTGCTGAATGTTTCTTTTTAAAGTCCACATGAATGGACACGTGTCATTTCAACACTACAACCATTGCTGCACAAACTCAAAAAGAGTAAAACTTTATTTAAGTACATTTTTTATATGTCCTCCTGACGTTTTGGTAGCATTCGCCTACTGTCGGAAAGTTGAGGGGAAAAAAAGTATTTTTGCTATCGATTTAGTTTTAGGTTGTGGGTCCAGACTGATTTTGGTTCCAATAAATTTAGAATACCTTTTATAACCATAGTATTTTATTAAACCGAAAACATGACACAATCGATAATGTAGAATCCAGTTGTATCAAACAAACTGCAGTTTGAGTTTTTCTTTTGGCCAAATAACTACACTTTATTCAAGTGAGCACATTAGATCAAATTTTTTAAAATTGTCATTGAACAAATTGGTATTAGTGTCTCCGTTCTCTTTGATACTTTGTTTTTTGTCCGAAAACGTAGAACTTTAGAAACGTGTTTAAGCGTATATTAATGAACCACAATTGTGGGCGTAACTATTCATCCCAATGAGGGAAATTGTATTGACACAATTAGCCTATTTAAATCTTTCCTGTGCTTAAGAAGACACTTGAAAAAGTGGGAAACACTCGATATGAATATCATTTTCTAGTTCTACCTCTTATAATGGACTGTAGGTGCCAGGCACTTTGAGTGAAGCATTTCTCTATGCAGTACGTTACGGATGTCGACGGCGATCTTGAAGTCACGTGACCGGAAGAGTGGCCACCGCGCTGGATGCCTCTTCAACATTCTTCTGTCTACGAAATTCCCTCTGCCCTTCTGTGAACTCGAGATCTGTTTCCTCGCTCACACATGACGATCCATAACAGGGCGGACACTTTCAATGTGATTGCGTTCGATGTATTTACTATGAAGCAGTTGATTTACGGTGATTTTATTATCTGGATATTTTTATTGTACTTTTTTTTAAAGAAGTAATGCTGTAGATAGAGACGTCTTTTATACTGAGATGAGAGGTGTAGGGACTTAATAATGATATTTAATGTGGAACAGCTGCACCAGAGTGACAGCAATACACACGTCCTTTGTGTGTGTGTGTGTGCGAGAACTTAAATGCTGCCATTAAGACAGATCATTGTCTCTTACGTTCAGCACGAAGATATTTCAGTCAGCAAATCGGGTTTAGAATATTTTTTTAACAATGATGACGTATATATAAAATCCACAGTCGTTAAAAACTTGAATATAGAGACACAACTGTTTGTACATAGGTCTGTTTATCATCATCTCATCATCAATAATGTCTTCCATTTCTTTCTTTTGATTGTATCAAATTGCATTTTCAAGGACTAAACTGTTGTAGCGAGATGCATATGCAAGATTAATCATTTCATAAATCATTTCTTTTAGATGCACCGCTCTGTTTTTTTTTTACCTATTGAGATGTATTTATTGTCCTTCTGTTCTCTTCTGGAAGCTGTCTTACTCTCTGATTATAATGATGACGCTACAGGCAATAATGAGATTAACAGTTGATCACTGTTCTGTAAAAGGGAATCACCATGTAGCACTGTGAGGCGATGGGCAAATTAAAGCAATTATTAAAACTCTTTCTCATGGTGTGATGCATTCAAATGAGCTTTTATGATGGATCATTCATAATAGCATGTTCACTGCACAGAAATTACACTATTTTGTATGATTTAGAAATGTTGCACACATGGGCATATTCATTGTAAAGATATGGATTTGTTCTTTTGTATGAATGCATTTAAGTCTAAAAAATGACCAATCATTTTCTGAATCCAGATTAAAACACATATGCGTTACCTTCAGGAAAAAATTAACCTTTCCGAATCACCCATGAGGTCAAAGTGCTGTAGGCCAAAGCGGATACGTAACAGAACCTGGAACAGGAACTGGGTCTAATCTGGATAATCTAGTCCTTGTAATCTCTGACCTTCAAGACATTCCTTAAAGATGGAATGATCTCCCTCCTTACCTCTCCGACATCCCTGATTTAAAAAATAAATAAAAATTATACATGTGTTCTAAATTATTATGCAAGTGACATCATCAGTAGGATTTCAGAATTTACAGTACGTGTATATGTGTACTTACAGTGTACTGGCCTAAGAAAGTACTGGTTAATATAAGAGAACTATATATGGGTTAAGGTGAGGTTTAGGTGAAGGTTCAGGGTTAGAACCTACTAGGGCCGGTTACAAACCGCTAAGACTCGTTTGGAAGTTAGACATAATTTATTTTCCCTTTAAGACTGTTCATAATGTTTTAAAATCAGTTAACACATAAAAAGTTAGTTTGGTCTAATTTGACAAACAAAAAGTAAGACTAAATGCCCGTTGACATGCTAGTGGGTCATACAGGAACTTACGACACTGTTTTAACATAATGGCTATGTTTATGCAACAGGCCCCTATAGTTATTACCCAGTTATTGTCAAAAATAAGTAGGGTACAACGGGACTAAAGGCACACCTTAAGAAAAATTTGCTTTTCATTACTCCTATAATGTATGATATACAGAAAAATATATATGTTCGTATTGAACATTTATAGAGTAACAGAATTTGTGTGAAAATAAATCATAAAAGTTGTAGTGGCCGTTTGTCAAACAAAAAAAAGACATGAAACTCAAATCAAACTTTCAAACGACAACTTCTAGCATCATGGGCAGGTAATGTACGCAGGCAAGCAATGAATCTACTTCCAAACTGGATTCATGATTTGTGGCTGGTTTATTTGTTCCAACTGAGCAAACAATACAGCATTTCTCACGCTGGTAAAAAACCATATGCCCATCACCCAGATGCCCACAGGTAACTTCCTACTTCCTGCCTATATTCACCTTTACCTGTGCCCACTACTGCCCCCAGGTGTCTAAATCAAACATTATAATGATTAAACTAACCAAAAATAAAAACTAAACAAACAACAAAATAATATTATCAAAAATATATATTACTAATGTGAGCAAAAATCATAATAGTAAACAAATTAATTAACAAATTACCACTACTGAAAACAACTAATGTAGCTCCAACAAAAGTGGTTTATTTTATTTAAATATCTTAAAGATGTATGGGGTGTCTAGGGGGGCCTTTTATTCCACACATGGGGTAAAAGGCTCACCAGTGTGGGGCAAAAGGCACAGTAGTGATACAAATACTTTCGCTAAAATTGTATACTTGTTCAAAACAATCACTTTAGCAAAGTTTGAACTATTTTCTGTTTATTTTGATGAATACAATAATTCATTTTTGATCAATAAATATGCTGTCATTAAAATATGCTAATATAGAAATATATCTGAAAAAATATAGAAACAAAATCATTTTAAAAAGTAAAGATTCTGAAAGCATTGAAGGAGATCCCATAATGAATATATATTTACAGTAGTAACAATAAATTATATTTTATTATATGATATGATTAATATCTTATTTTTAAATATGATGGTTTCATTATAAATAAGGTGATTATCTCTAAGGTGGACACCCAACTTAATATATGATACTTACAATCTGAATCTATCCATGTCATGTAAACAAATGTTAAAGTCAGCGGCTGTTTATGATCATGTTAAATATGGTGCCGTTTGCCCCGACAGCAGGGGTGCCTTTTACCCCAAACACCATACTTTTACATATTCTTCCGTTATTGCAAAACTGTTGCTTTAATTACCTTGAACAAAACTGACAAACACTAACAAGAATTTGTTTAGCGATTCTTATTTGCTACTTAAATCTACAACATTTTAAAAACATCAAATATTAGATCAGAAGAGCGCAGAATCAGCTTTGCGCTGCTGCCCGTGATCGCGTCAAAGATCGGACAAATCGCCACGTGCATCTTGAAAAGCGGATGTTTTGGAAAGGGCTGAGGCAAGTTTTTGTGCCATTTAGTGGTTTAGAGGAAAATAAAATCAAAGGAGCCTTTTACCCCATGGGGCCTTTCGCCCCGTTGTAGCCTACCCTGCATAAAGGCTGTGGCGCCGACAAAATAACAGAAGCATGCAAATTACATTTTTTTTTTGGTAAATCTGACCAAATAAATTAACATTTGCAAAACACCTTACCGGCTCGGCTCGACATTTGGCGGTCCCGCTGGAAGACAATCATGTGATTCCCGCCTGGACCGTGACATGCGAGGACGGAACTAATATTTTGCGGGTAAAATAGAAAACTAATATGCAAACACCCTCCAGCATTTTATAGTTGTATTAAGCCTATTTAGGCTACATGGGGAACAGGCCTGTGAAATGAAGTTCAACCCAGATTTTAGTTTTTCAAAGAAAGTGTTGATTGTTTCTCTTTGTGAGCTTTGGGAAGTGGCTAAAATGCAACTTTAAAGGATTAGTTAACTTTTAAAAAAAACTTTTGCTGATAATTTACTCACCCCCCATGTCATCCAAGATGTCCGTGTCTTTCTTTCTGCAGTCGAAAAGAAATTAAGGTTTTTGATGCAAACAGTTCTCCATATAATGGAGAGAATGGACCCCATACGGTTACAGGTCCGAATTACAGTTTCAGTGCAGCTTCAGAGGGCTTTAAACCATACCAGACGATGAATAAGGGTGTTATCTAGCCAAACGATCAGTTTCTGCGAGAAACCGAGCAGTATTTATGCTATTATTTGACCTCTTATCAGACAAACGTGATCATGTCTGACCTCCGCCATAACTACCGCCAAGTGAGGTCAAATACGAGCGTGGTCATAGATGTATACGTAGATGCCTCATTAGCACCAGCACGGATCTGTAGAATGAGGCATCTACGATCGATATACCTATGACCACGCTCGTATTTGAGATGATCACGCTCGTCTAATAAGAGGTAAAATAATAGCATAAATACTGCTCGGTTTCTCGCAGAAAACTGATCGTTTGGCTAGATAAGACCCTTATTCATCGTCTGGTATGGTTTAAAGCGCACTGAAACTGTCATTCGGACCTGTAACCGTTTGGGGTCCATTGCCTCCATTATAAGGAGAAATGTTTGCATCAAAAACCTTAATTTCTTTTCGACTGAAGAAAGAAAGACATGGACATCTTGGATGACATGGGGGTGAGTAAATTATCAGCAAAAGTTTTTTTAAAAGTGAACTAATCCTTTAACATGGAGAGGGAATCATGTGCAAGGCTAACTACTTGCTCCACATAAGCCTTCATCTGACTGGGTTCTTCTGTGGTTTATATTACTCGCACATCTTTTGACAGTTTGAAAATCTCTATTAGTTGTTTTCATGCCTTTTGCAAGTCCATTTCATGCATCTTCAGAAAGTTCTTGCTTCTTCCATATTGCACGAGAAGAACTGTGACTTGCTAATGTGGAACAACCTCTAAGTATGTTTCCCATTTACCTAAAAGGACCTGGCAAACTCCTAAACAACCCTGTCTGAGATTGATACCAGTTATCTAAAAAGATATGAGAAATAAAACAAACAACTTAACAACTTTCTTTGAAAAACTAAAATTGTAATGCTTATTAGCTAGGCCTGCTAAAATCCTACATTTGCATTATAATTTGGATAATTATGTTTTAGAAAAAAAAGTTACATTAACGTTGTATAGAAATAATGTTTTTGTGCTAATGTTTTGAGAGCATGATTAAAGACCATGCTAACTTTGAATGAGCATCAATGCATTAAACAATGTTTACATGAGAAAATCTAATGTCAGAACATCAGCAAAAGTACTGAAAACGTTCCCTGTAGCTGGGATAACACACTATTCTCATTTCTTGTACTTTTCTGACCAAATCCCTGAAATCTAGTCTTGTCGTAATCGCTTTCTCTCACATGTTTCACTGAGATAAACTGTGTTTGCACGCAGGTGAACAGGAGAATGACTGGTCATTATTTAAATTGTCCACTATCACGGCATAGGCCTCTTTCAAAAAGATAACCAGAGGGCTGAGATTCACAAATTTTCCATTTCAGTAGGCTAATCGACAGATCTCATCACGGGAATGGATTTAGCATGTAATGAAGGACTAAATGTCATCACATGGTTGGACAACTTTAATACGGAGTTGTTAGTAGTTACTTTGATCATCTCCTGATATGTGGCTTTTCTCAGGAATTTTGCCTTCACTGTCCTGCACTGATAATGGGATGTAAGCAAACGCACGTCTGCTCTATTAACCCATGGGTCACAGTACAGGAGGGAGTAAGTATGGTAGACCTCTGTGATGGAGTCAGGAGAAAACTTATACCACTATGCCACACCACCTCTCAATACTAATAACCCCACTAAGTTTTACCATGCATATATTTTGATGTAGGGTAACATGGGGGAAGATAGGAAGTGTAAGGCTTTACCATTTTAACAATCAGCTTGGATGTTTAAGTCATTTGAACTTAAATTACATTAATACTTAAACTTATTTTGATGAGTTAAAACAATGTAAAAACATTAAATTAAATTCGTAGAGCATGTTACTCAATACATTGTTTCAAAGCAGCTTTACAGAAACTGCATGAATTGAAAAAAAATATATATTTTTACTGCTTGTTTAAATTGCTTAATTAAAATGAGCTAAAGCAACACAATTGCTATACATTCTGTCCTTACTTAATTTAATTGTGTTCAATCCATTTATATATATAAATCGAATTGATGTTTACTTAATCTGTTTGTGTTGAGATTAAATAAATGATTTGTGTTGCATTAACTGAAACTGTGCAGGACCTGTTAGTTCCCAGCATGCTTTGCATATGGCTAAATCAAGAGAGAGTAAATGTTATTTTATACGTGTTATTTTATGTGTTTTTGAGCAAGGTGAGAAAGGGGGAGACTTGTGTGTAATAGTGTTTAATATTCAATTATGTTGGAATTATTAGAACAATTTAAATTACAGTGGGTTACCATTGTGGAGAAGAGGAGCATTTGCTTAGGCTGTGGACTACAACTAATGTTATAACAGCTTTGCTGAAGGAGCGTTTAATGGGTTAGCATTTAAAATGCTACGGTGTGCTATTACTAGCTAAAAGTTTGTCAACTAGCTTGTGCAGTATTATAATCCAGTTATGTAACAAAAGTATATGAAATTTAAGTGGAATAATGAAATGCCTGAATATCAAATATATGAAATGCCTGAATCACAGGAGGCATATAAAATTTACTTTGAGACTACTTAATTGAGTCACTTAAGATGTAGTCATTCCATGATGTTGAAGTTACATGAACAAATTATGTTTGTTTAACTTAATTGATTCATGTGGGACCGATGTACACAATTAAATCATGTAAATCCAACACACTTTTTTTTCCAGTGTGTATCAACATTACAGTTACAATGTGGATTTACTTTTAAACTTTAACATATTTAAATACAGTGCATCCGGAAAGTATTCACAGCACTTTCCAGGGAATTGTCTGTAGACCTCCGAGACAGGATTGTATCGAGGCATAAATCTGGGGAAGGTTACAAAAAAGTTTCTGCAACATTGAAGGTCCCCATGAACACAGTGGCCTCCATCTTCTGTAAATGAAAGAAGTTTGGAACCACCAGGAATTTTCCTAGAGCTGAGTGAAACGATCGGGGGAGAAGGGCTTTATTCAGGGAGGTGACCGAGAACCAGACGAGCTCCAGCAGAGAGGAGAACCTTTCAGAAGAACAACCATCTCTGCAGTACTCCACCAATCAGACCTTTATAGAGTGGCCAGACAGAAGCCACTCCTCAGTTAAAGACCGCCTGGAGTTTGCCAAAAGGCACCCGAAGGACTCTCAGACCATGAGAAACAAAATTCACTGGTCTCATGATACAAGGATTGAACTCTTTTGGCCTGAAAGGCAAGCATCATGTCTGGACGAAACCTCTTCCTCTTCCAACAGGACACCGACCCTAAGCACACAACCAGAGGCAACGGGACAACACTGTGAATGTGCTTGAGTGGCCCAACCAGAGCCCAGAACTCGATTGAAAATCTCTGGAGAGTGCACTGACGCTCCCCATCCAATCTGATGGAGCTATCCAGCAAAGAAGAATGGGAGAAACTGGCCAAAAATAGGTGTGCCAAGTTTGTAGCATCATATACTCAAAAAGACTTGAGGCTGTAAGGTGCCAAAGGTGCTTCAACAAAGTACAGAGTAAAGGCTGTGAATACTTATGTACAAGTGATTTTCTTCATTTTTTATTTTTAATAAATTTGCAAAGATTCATGTTGTCATTATGGGGTATTGTTTCTAGAACTGAGGAAAAAAATTATTAATTTAATCCAATAATGGAATAAGACTGTAACATAACAAAGTGTGGAAAAAGCGAAGCCCTGTGAATACTTTCCTCAACCATGTGCAGGAAGATGATGCATCGGCCAATGTGTTATTATAGGAAATAACATTTGCTAATTAGTCATTATAGAATAACATGTAAAATATAAAACGAGGGGTAAGATGGGATAAGGTGGCTCCCTGGCTCTCTGGATAAACTTTTACAGACTGTATAGGCTAAATGACTTTTCATATAATTCTTACACTGTAAAAAGTGATTGACTTAACTTGTAAAAAGTGAGGAAACCCACCGCCTTGATTAATGAATAAGCTTCATGCATCATTGAAAACAAATTAAGTTATGTTAACTTGACATATTCCACATAACTTAATTTCTTTCAGTGATGCATGAGGTTTATTTACTTAATCATTTGTGAAGTCAACTGATCACTTTTTACTGTGTATTAATATATTTTCTAAATTGACTATTCGATCTCAAATTTAGTTGGATAATTTTATAACCAATGACAGATAAAGCAAAATTTATCTGAAGGGTGAAATTATTCAATGTGCAGTAAATGCATATGGATATTTGCTATGGGGCATCTTACACCAAGGGTCTAATTTTAACTTTTAAGTTTTACTCCACAAACCTAAAAACATTAATATGTCCACAAATTCCTCATTAACAAATAGACACAAAAAAATCTTTGATATTCAAAATAATACAATGTCCTGTATCATATTCACCAGAGACACAAAACTAGATCAATTAACCTCAAAACAGTTTCGGCTGAGTACATTTCACAAATGTTGATGTTCAGATGAAATGACAAAATTAATCAATAGTGCTGAGAGGAGATTTTGTGTCATCTATGGTCAACAAAAATTCTGGTGGTCTTGGAGAGGTGGGTCACTTTATTCATTACATCATTAAGTTTTTCTGAAATAATTTTAACAATGAGTTACACTTTTTTTTTTATCTTTAGAAACGAATCATGTATGTGATTAAAAGGGCAGTCAATCATAATATGGGTCTTCAAGCTTGTTTCATATTCATCACAGACCCATCCACTGTCTTTTGGTGACATCTACTGACCATTTATATATTGAAACATTTGATCTGAATTAGATTTATATTCTGCAGGAACATTGATCTCCAGAAGTACAGCCCTCGTTTTACTCTTTGCTTCCTGATTGTGGATATTTAATTAGCATAATTGTTAATTTGATGAACTTTTTATGTCACAAAAATAATGAATAATAAAAAAAAAAGATAAAAAAAATTCAATTTAAAACATGTAATGAAACAGTCACGATGTAGATACATGTTCTTCTAGTCAAATATGCTTTTTTAAATGTGAGAAATAATAATGTAAATAAAGCTAAAACCTGAGCTGATTTACATGGCAACCCTTATGACGCGTTTTTTCCAGGAGGAGACGGCGCAGTGTTAGATGTGAGAGTGCGCATGCGCAGTACTATGTGTGCTAGCTCTGCTCCAGAAGACACCTGACACGTGAGAAGCGCTTCAGCAGCATGGCAAACCAGAGAAATCCAGCTATTTAATATGCAGCTGTGCAGCGCGACATGTTCCTCTGAGGTTATTAAAGCGCAACCTGGTTAAAACAGGATGTCTGCTGTGGTTTTAATCGAAAGCGAACTGGAAATGTTGTGCTGATTCAACTGTCCGCTTCTACAGCCTCTTGACTTTGTAAACCGCCTTCCTCGAATCACTAACCATCATTTTATTCTTCTCTATTTATCCGAATGCACCAAATGGTTGTGATTTGCACTGGTAATAACAATAAACAGTAGTGAATCTGTATGGTGAGCAGCAGAAAGGAGGTGTGGTATGACGGCATTGACAGGAAAACTCCCCAAATTTGGTGCTGCTTCCTGCACTCTACGGGTCACCACGATGCGCCTGTTCCGCGTGCTGGAGCGTTTACGCGCGAACGTTACCGACGTTTCGGCGCGTAACCGACACTGGACCAACATCGCCGAGCTGTCATTGAGATTCTCCAGCACCAAAGCTGCTCCGCGGTTCCGAAGAATGGACTATCAGGTACAGCTTTCGAATTTCCTTCTCCACGTGTTATACATGTCTGTGGAAATTGTTTACAGTAGTAAATAGTAAGTCTGTGCACTTTTGCTGGACTGGAAGTTATTTGGCTCATAAAACAGTTCTGTAAATCCAGCGCACGCGGCTGATTCATCCGTGACAGGTGTTACATCAGCCGTTAGTTTTTAAAATCAAAGA